>BQNB010053697.1:9194-37120 GCA_026074375.1 Tanacetum coccineum
CAATAAAAAATTTACACAAACATAGACATGATGTAAATATATTAAAAATTGATTCTTGAGAATACACAGCATATAAAAACCCGCGCGTGCGCGGGTCTTATAACTAGTTGTAGCATACAACAAAATCATATTAATTATGTGAGAGCCAAGAAAAATGATATTAGAAATGAATAAATGTCAGATTTGTACGACGTGATCTCAAGGGAAGATCGTGATGGGTCCGATGTTGGCAAAAGAATCATATTGCCTTCGTTATTTAAACTAGAAGGCCGCGATACATGTATAGTCATTACTTGAACGCTCGTTCTATTTTCCGGGTACATGGAAATCCCCAGTTTTTTATTACATTTACGTGTAAAGTTAATTGGCCATAGATCAATAGATACATGGCAGAAAATCCAGAACTAACTCCATCAGACTGTCTGATATAGTAGATCGTGTTTTCGAGTAGAAAGTTAAAGATTTTCTCAGATTTTCAAAGAGAATAAAACATTTGGCCACGTAGAGGTAAACAATAATTTTAGGATTCTTTTTATTTTTTGTGATGTGTATACCTTATGTTTTAATTCCGTTGCTTAGCAAAAATTGTGACCTGAGTATACCTCATATGGATGTTGAAATTCTAGATAACTAGCAATAGTTGCGACGTTTATATTCAAATTACTTGGATCCTGAGTTATATATTATAGCAATGAACTTTTGTCGTAAGCTTAACATAGATAAGCAAATAGCTTATTTATTTCGAGTCATCGAATCGACTATATTAAGCGCTTGGAGGTGGACAATCCCATTCGCAACGACACAACTTGTCTTCAAAACATGCAAATGTCATGTTTTTAAACTTCTTAAATTTTTGACAAGCCTTTATGCATTCTTTTATGCAATCTATAGGAAATGGCTAAAGGGATTTACATCTGTTTGTTTGCATTATTGTCCTGTCACCTAAAACATAAAGCAAAACCGCAAGGTTCTCATATCCACTCCATGATATTAAACATAGGTAAACAACATCTCTTGTATAATAAAAGAATTTCACAAATTGAAAAAAGACCTCAACAACTTGCAATTAGACCAATGGCAATGCAACACTGTATGTATTCATATGGACCGCCTAAAAGTTAATTCACGGTTTCCTAACTATAAATTTTAGTTGTTTTTATATACGTTTATAAAAATGCTTGCTAATAAAAAAAAACACAATATGTGTCAAATTTTAAATTATAAACCTTAAAAAGAGTGAGGTCATTAATAAAACATTTAGTCGTTAAAATTTTATGAAAATTATGAAGAACTATCAGTTCTACTTTTTAAATAATTCTTGAAATTTCAATTTAATACCCCTAGATTTTTTTAACTCATATATTTTTTTATATTTTAAAATAAAGTACAACAATGTGTTTGTTATTTATACGTATTATTACTTATTTATTATTAAAATCTAATATATTTGCACGGAATCATAAATATAAAAAGAAAAGAACGAGTCGTTACCTGCTGACATTGTATAATGAGTTTACTCAGATTATACATATACGAACGACGCATGTTATTCCTCTTTATGAGATTATGTAATGATATCCGGAGAAAGTATTCTTTTTCTAACAATCAGAATTCAACAATGACTCATTTTATTCCTCTTTATAAGTTTAACGCGTAGGCACCATGTTTTAGATAACGGCTTATTTTTAATCGGTTATTAGAAAGAAATTTAGTATCTAAATAAAGACACAACTTCACACGTTATCGAGAGATGAAAATAAACCCACAAGATTTTACATATAGCAACGACATATATTTTTTCAATCTCACTATGTTGTGTACTAAACACATATAATATCTAGAACATGATATCATTAAACAAGTTTCTCAATTGTTAAATTGTAACATCTATAGATATTAAAATTTTATATGCCATGTTGTACAACTAACATCATGTCATAACATATATTTAACACTCTTTGGTTAAGTACTCATTAAAACATCCTCAATTGCAAAAAAAATACTCAATCAATAAACACACATGATACAAACAAAACAACAATGAAAATAATTTTTATAAATACACTTCTCAAACATACTATAACATTCCTGAAATTAAAATCTAATTCAATCTATATAAACGCAATTTAATGGCCATGGTTTGTGTTACTTTAATAACTACTTTAAACATAATAAAATTAATGGCATGTTTGTGTTCTTTAAGAACTACTTTAAACATAATATATTTGTCATTGTTTGAAGTTATAAGAACCATAAAATTTTCGTCTTCTATAAAGTTATTTCACGAAAAATGTAATTATTTAAAAAATTATATGTTTTTGCCAAAACGAACTTCAACGGTACATGGCACCGCAAATACCTAAGACGGATACACTGCTATAAAAGACAATTACTTAGTGGATATAAAATGAAAACTCAAAACTTATTATGGTGGATACCATTAAAATTAGCTTGCGTGTTGATGGATTTGTTATTATAAAAAAGAAATTAAAACCAAATATTAACTGCCACATAGTTAGTATTGAAAATGAGTGCCATCAATGAAACCAGAAAACCTTATTTAAAAATTTCTATAGTACAACTAGCCAGTGGGGTAAATCAATGACTTTAATCGTTATATAATCATGTGAAAATAAAACTGTCCATCAATTTAGCCGTAGGTTGAAGGAATAATGAATGGGGCGGAGCCTATGCACTAGCTACATGTAGCGTGTGGCCAAATCAAGATGAATTAATCGACCTAGAAAGTACTTTAAATTGAAAAATTTTTTGATTATTTTAAAAATGATACACACTTGGTTTAGAGTAATTGCACATAAAATAAACGAAAATAATATAGAGAAATGCGTTTTTTTTGAGTTTCTTTTTTTGGAAAAAAAACTATAACGTATTGAAGATTATAAAATTTGATTCTTAAAGAAGATGAAGTGGTAAGGTTCACTAAATAATATTAATAATCTAATCTTTTGTTTTGCTTTTTTCTCTAGTTACTGTATTTTTTTGTCACTATATACACGTGAGGCAGCAAAGGCCATAGGAAACACATTGGGAATTCTGTTTTAAGCATATCTCTCGTAATTTTTAATATGAATGGAAAGGAGAATCGTTGGACATAATATATCAATCTAAATTGCCACTGATTCTATTATCAAAACATTTATATGTAGCTTTGGGTATGGTAGTTTTCATTATGTTTTACTTTTTTTTTGCTAAAAAAAGTCATAGGTACAAAAAATGTTATAATTATATTTAGATGGCAAAAGATTAATGGTGCTTTGGGGGCTGAGAGTCTACAGCTTTATGTTCCACAATTCTGATCGGTAGTTATAGTATTGTCGGGGCTATAGATGCAACAATGATTAATAATGATTGCTAATCATCCAAATTGTGACATATAAGCTTTGTTCCTTCCTTATCATCGTGCCCCCCCTCTAGGGAACATGTTAAAATCACCCCCTTTAATTATTTTCTACATGCTATGTTAATTTGCTCGGGGGGCGTCCACTAAAACTTAAAAATACGAAAAAAAAAAAAAAAAAAAAAAAGAAATAAAAAAAAAAAAAAAAACAAAAAAAAAAAAAAACTTGTTTTAGCTAATCAACCCAACTTATAAACTATGATTTGACGAAGCCAAACGAGGCGAATATTGTGCACACAATACACGTCCAAAATCCTGAGTGCAGGCCAATAATAATGAAAACATAAAGTTCATTAGATACTTAACTTTCAACACATTTCGCAAGACTTAATAAACAATAATAATTCTGAAATTAAGCCAAGCTCAAAAATTACTTGTCTATATGTCCATGTCTGGATCCAAAAGGAAACTCATACAAATTCCCCAAAATTGAGTAATTTGGGTTATAGGGCTTAGCAAAGTGAAACTGAAAATTGATCCCAGCCCAACAATTCTGAGCAGAACAGATGTTTATTTGGTTCGGTTTTTAGTTTTTTAGGGTTCAATAGGTTCGGTTTTAGTTTATATAGGGTTCAATCGGTTCGGTTTTCGGTTTACAAAAATCCATTAATCGGTTTCTGGTGGGTTTCGATTTTAGTCGGTTCGGGTCGGTTATGACCCGATGCTCAGTTTTACACACTAAAAAACTGTATCCAAACACAAACAAAACATTACTTATTGCATCAATACATAACATATCTAAACATTTTCTCACCTTAAAAACATGAGTTACATTTTTATCCGAAATAAATGAGAAAGTAAAATGTCTGTGACGTGTTCATGGATGTTTGATGGTTAAACAAACACCCAACGAAAAAATCACAGATGTTTTTAATACATATTAAATAGAAATCAATGAAGATATATAAACCTTTCTTAATTAGTAAAAAAACCAGTTAGATATTAGTAGCTTCTTAACTAAGCTCGATATGGAATCCTAATAAGCATTCATACGTCTACTCTTTAAGGCGTTTATTTGAGTTAACAAGACAATATGAATAACAACAAAATGTCTTTAGCATAATATGGGTTATTTAAAGTACGAAACTAGATCTATTGTTAAAAGTGATCATGTACGTTGATGTGGTACAGTGGCGATGGGGTTTTAAGGGGAGGCATGGTGATTTTAGGGTTTCATATGCATATAGTTGTGACATTTTATTACGTAGTATGTTATTGGACTCTTCAAGCTCAAGATAAAAATGTTTGTTGACATACTTTCAAAGTTTTCCTTGTGTTACGTATATGATATTTTATGATGTATTTAAGACTTTTATAAATAAAAGTCTTAAACATTTTAATTTACACAACTTGCTGCATTAATAATTTCGAAAAACAAAGTTTAAAATTCACTATTTACACATTACTTAATAGCATTAAATTGGATACATTGATAAGATATAACTAGTATAATAAATTTAATATATCCATAGTTTGAAATTATAATTCTAATTTTTGAAGATAATAATGTTACTATCATCAAAAAACATTGTTTAAAAAAAGAAAAGAAGAAAAGCAAAAAGACCAACCCTAAATATAGTACTCGTCCCGTTACTTTGCACGGTTATCATGCTATGTTGAAAAATGAATTTATAATATCAGAAGCTTATTTCATTGGGGATGCTTACGTTCATATCATAACTAATTTCACATAATATGTGAACCGAACAAATTATATTGCAGGGTACCATGGTCGCAACGCGGGATCACCGACTATATAAATAATGCATATACAAAAGTATGTATAATAAATCACCTGTAACTAACTTTGTTGTTGTCGATGCAGTAGCAAGTAATAAAAAGATACTAATCATGCTAATAAGTTTCATTGTTTAATACTATTTGTTGTGTTTTCTCCATCTATTTATATATATACCTTTAACTTCAATGCGAACAACCTCAAGTTCACAAAAATGTGATGAGAGTCATTTAATTACGTAATATACTAGTTATCATGTATTTCTTACCAAATAAACTAGTGTTCTACTTATTAAAGTGTGAAACAGTTTTGGCATATGAGAAGAGATCATTTACATATAAAAATTTTCTAGAAAGAATTACATGTATATTCTTTTTAAAATTGGATATTACGTAAATATTATTTTCGCTTTTGTAATTACATCAATGTCATTCCCAAACTTTTGTAATTACATAAATATTCTTTCAAAACTTTTAAATTCTCATATATATTTAAAATTTAAAAATCAACTAAATCATAATTACATTGATTTTAAATTCTCAAACTATTATTTATCTTTTATATTGATCATAATTATATTGCTCATATATACTTTTTGGCTTCGAGCGATGAAAGAAAAAGATTATGTAATTGCAAAAACTTGGATCTAGATATTATTATTCGTATTATACTTTTTGGCATTGTATGATGAAAGAACATGTTGGGTTTTAAACATATATGTGAATTTAAAAGTTTAAGAATGATGTCAAGGTAATTATAAAAGTTTGCGGAGGATATTGATGTAATTATAAACGTTTGAGGAGGATATTGACGTAATTATGAAACTGAGAAGGGCATTGATGTAATATTAAACTTTAATAAGGATATATATGTAATTACCCAAGTTTTTAACATAAAATTAAAATCAGTTACATATCAAAAGCTTCATTGCATATTAAATTATTCATCTTAGCCACTCATTATTTATATTAGATTTTAAACTCATTTTGCTCTTTTCTCTTCAAAAAATAATCTTTTTTAAACCGTGAATAGTTAAGCGAAAAAAATATACCATCGCGACGAACATTTAATTAACTTTTTGTAGATGGACACTTTGATATATACTTTCGACAACATTTTTTGCCGTTTTTCTCACGTTTTTTCGTCTTTTTTTCTTGTTTTTTTTGTTGCTGAAACTTGCATGAGAAATTACATATGATTAAACACTAATTCAAATATCTAAACATGTAATATAATGAACATGACTTTTTCTATAATATTCTAAAAGTAATACCATCTTTTTCTTGAAAACTAGACATTTGTAGCTTCGTAACCATATCTAACACATTATATTTCGAATAATCGATAAGTGCAGTCAATTCGTCAAAGTTGAATAAAACACATAAAATCACATGTGATCTTTGCCACACGTGATCTGAACCACATGTGATTTTTACCACAATGTGATTTTTTTCACATTTGATTATAAAAGTTTCATAAATGAACTATTGTAATCTATAATTTGAATACAGTGTGCGATATATGGTTGAAAAGTCATGAATGTGTGTTTTCCATTGCAAGAAACGAGAAAAGTATTTGATTTATAGAAAAATATTTATGTCAACTTTAGTACAAATATTTAGTGTTCGAACTTTAATATTAGTGTTAAATCAGGCTGCACACAATGAGTGTGAGCCCGCACCACTCAATCTCATCCTCACATGTGAGCATAATTGTGTGCAAACCATCCTCACACGTGACAAGAGAAAAAAAGGGACGAAGGGTGAGCATGGTGGCCACTCGGTTTTTTTTGCAAAAAGTGCTCGCGCCTCACTATCAAACTATAAAATTTATAAAAAATAAATTAAACTCTACCAATTCATTTACCTATAAATACCCATATTCCCCATCATTTTTATAAACAACTTTAAACATAATTTCACTTAATATATAACTCGAACAAAATATTTATCATTCCCCGCGATCCAAATGAATTTCGTAACGTTTATGTTGACAGATTCATCTAAAGAAGAAGTTAATAGTCGGACTTGACCTTTTTAGTAAAGCCTAGCTTGTAGACTGATGAGAAATATCGTACGTAGAGATCGTTATGGTGCTCAAGATCGTTTAGTCGCCACCTATTTTAGTGCAAATCCGATGTACGCTGCATATCGTTTTCAGAAGAGGTTCTGAATGAGTCGAGAGCTATTCACAAGCATAGTTGAAGAAGTAACTATTCATTCTGAATACTTTCGTGTTGATATTGACTGTATCGGAAGAGAAGATATTTCGTCGTTGATGAAGTGCACCTTCGTAATTATTCAATTGGCACACAGAACCGTTCCTGGCTCCCTTAATGAATATTTGCAAATGGGCGAAACAACTTTTCGTGAATCTCTTGATAATTCTTGTAAGTCTGAGCATTTGCAAAAACCTACTATCACTGTTGTTCAAAAGCTATACGCGTTTCACGAAGTAAAGCACGTGTTTTAAGGAATGTTAAGAAGCCTTGAGTGTAGAAGTGGCTTGGTTGTCTAACGCATATAAAGGGCAATATTTTAGACATTATCATTATTCGAATCCATTTATT
The DNA here is from genome assembly GCA_026074375.1 of Tanacetum coccineum. NCBI lineage: Eukaryota > Viridiplantae > Streptophyta > Magnoliopsida > Asterales > Asteraceae > Tanacetum > Tanacetum coccineum. The sequence continues at coordinate 16,920 of BQNB010053697.1, forward strand.
TTGATGGACGTTGTTGCGTCACATGACTTATGAATATGACATGTTTTTTTGGTGTTTCTTGGGTGAACAACGACATCAACATAATACATCAATCTCCTTTATTCAACGATCCCAAATAAGGAAAAACATGAGAGGTTCAGTTTGTGGCTAACGGCACAACTTACAGATGAGGATATTATCTTGTTGACGGTATATATCCGGAATGAGTGACACTTGTTAAGTCGATTTCAAATTCGGGAAACGATGACCACAAGAGAATACGATATAAGCGAATGCATGAAGTGACAAGGAAAGATGTGGAATGAGCGTTTGGTGTTCTCAAGAAATAATGGGCTATGTTAGCCAATCCTGCACGACCGACGCGTCTGGAAAGAATAAGGAATATGATGTATACATGCATCATATTACATAATATGATTAGTAAACACAAAAAGGTGATATATCTGGATTGGTATCCGAAGGAAGAATATTAACCGTACGACCTCGTACGACCCCATGAGCAAGTGCTACAAGTTATCAGACAAATCAAATCGTCATAAGTGCGTCAAAACTTTCGCACCGATTTGATCGAACATCTTTCTCGTGAAGTTTAATATCATGAATATTGTTTCTGGTGTCGTGTCTTATATTATGTATTTTTGATGTTTTTATTTCTAATGTAGTGTTTTAATTATGAATAAAAGTTTGGGTTAAAGTCATTAATTACCAACGTACTTTCAAAAATTTTCACATATTACCAAGATGGTGATTTTAATATCATTCTTACCTTCCTGACTTTTAAATTTGTTCAAAAGTTAGAAACGTCTTAAAAGGTGACATGTGATAACCGGTTAAAAAGTAAAAATGACCTACACGTCATACATTTATCAGGTCATTTTCTTTTAACCTTTTTTTATATCAACCTCACCCCTCTTCACATCTCCACCTCACCCCCACCTAAAAGCACATATCGAACTACTTCATTTTATCAATAAGCAAATCATACCATATCCACCTTATCACTCTAATAGATAAACAAAACGCAACCATCTAGTGAAACATTACTTCCATTTCATCAATCATCTAAATGCACTCAAACGCATATCATTTCTTGAGCAAAAACCCCACGGCTCAGATCACATACGAGACAACATAAACAAACGAGACAACATAAACAAACAGACCCTGAGATCATGCATTTTTGATTTATTTTTGTTACCAAAAAGAATAGGGTCCGAGCTCTATTAAGTGGAGATTTGCTCTATATCTTCGACCAGGAGGGTTGACCAAGGTTGGTTTGACTTATATTGGTCAAAATATTCATAGCATAAGATAGATGTTGTTAGGTTATCTTGGACAATCAGACGAAGATACCGTTGGGTACAAGGGTATAGGGGGTCCTCTAATTATGGATTTGATCTATTAATAATGGTGCGCCCGTTTTGGAATATTGAAATTATTCCTTCTAGACGGGTCCTCCTTGGTGAAGATAGAGAGATCGAACATCCTGCTCATATTCTTGCATACTACTCTCTTGCAGGACCAAAAACTGATTTCCCACCTTCGGTTATCCCACCGAATGCAGTTATGGTTTTTTAAAATCTCTCGGGATTGTTAGTTTTTAATAGATTTGTTGTTCTTGATAGGTGAATCAAGTTTGTATTATATTTATTTGTTCTTGATGATGGTAATGAGTGTGGTATAGAAATGGTTTTAAGATTATTTTTTTCCTCTTGATGATAATGGAGGAAGAAGATGAAGATGGGTGAGATGGAAAAGTCAACGAAAGTCAATTCCACGTGGGTAAAAAATGACGTGGAAATTAGAAAAATTACATTTGCAATATTTGCCGGTACCAACAAGTTAGGAAGGTAAGAATGATATTAAAATCATCATCTTGGTAATATGTGAAAATTTTTGAAAGTACGTTAATAATTAATGACTTTAACCCTAAAAGTTTAACTTAATTCTAAAACATGCGCCCCATTTTTGTACTAGACCTCCAAAGGATTCGCGCAACATATTAATTTATGAATAATGCATCCATTTTTGTGTACTTGACTTTTGAAAAATGCACTCATTTTTGTATTATAAATATTAATTTATGAATAAAAGTTTTATTTAGTTTTTAGTTAAATTTGTTAAAAAAATTAGGCTGAAAGGTAAGGTAAGGGATGACCATCGGAGATGAAAGTTGAGAGGCTTGGTAATGTTGATGTGGAAGGTGAATGGAGTGACACCATTGTATCTAGTCTCACATGTAATATTTCATGCGAATTTCAATACTAAAAAGAAAAGTTAGAAAACGATAAAAAAAAGTTTGAATGCCAACATATTTTTGAATTTGTGCCGACTTACCACACATACTATTTTTCGTCCTCCCTAAACTAACGTACATTCAAATATTGTTCCGATATCATCCATATGACCATAATATTCCCCTAAAATGACTATATTACCCTTGTCTTCTTAATTTTTTTTAAAAATTAAATTTTTTTCGGTCGTTTTAAATTTTAAATAAAAAATTGTTTTTATGTTATTATTCGTAAAGAATTAAAAAAAAATTTAAAAAATTTTTAAAAAAATCCGTACTTTTAAAAATCAAATTTTTTTTTTAAAAATTAATTTTTTCCGTACTTTTTAAATTTAACAAAAAAAATTACGTTGTTATTGTTAAAAAATTTTTTAAGAATTTCGTACTTTTTAAAATCTTTAGATTTTAAATTAAATATAATTTTTTCGTAGCTTTTAAATTTTAAAAAAAAAAATTTAAAGTTAAAAAAAATTATTTACTTTGAATTCTTTTTACTTTTTTATTTTTTCTTAACTTTTAAAAAAAACTTAACTTTTTTCGTAGAAATTTTTTTCTTTTTTTTTAAAGAAAAATAAAATTTAAAAAGTACGAAAAAAAACTTATTTTCTTTTATAAAATTAAGATTTTAAAAAGTACGATTTTTTTTAAAAAAATTTGTAAAATTTTTTTCTTTTTTACGAAAAATAACTTAAAAAAATATTTTTTTTAATATTAAAAGTATGAAAAAAGATTTAATTTTTTTTAAAAAAATTTAAGATTTTACAAAGTACAATTTTTTTTTAATTTGTAAAAATATTTTAAATTTGGAGACGAGCTTAAAAAAAAGTGAACTCATTCTGATTTTGAGTGGATTTAGGAAAGACAAGGGTAATATAGTTATTTTATGGTCTTGTGGGTGATATCAGAACAATATTTGAATATACGTCGGTCTATAAAGGACGAAAGATAGTATGTGTCTCAAGTCGGCACAAATTCGAAAGTATGTTGGTATTTTGTAGCTTTTAATCTAAAAATATATCAAAGTGCCCATTTATAAAAAGATAATTAAATACTTGTCGATATTTTTTGTTTTGTATAACGATTAACGGTTCATAAGATATTTAAATTATAAAAAATGGTGTGATTGAAATTTTTATTAAATATTAATTATTCTTTTTTTAACCTCATAAATTCCGCTAAAACATTCGTGTGTTTTCGATCGATCTCCATTCATGTGGGGGATTGTTGGAAAAATGGTTTTGCAAAATGATTTTTTGCAAACTTTAGACATTATTTAATATATGAATATGAAATATAAATTTATATTAGTTTGTAGTTTTGCGTTATCCTTGAAAAGAGCTTTGCAACACGCTAAAGTATGTCCAAAATGGAATAAATGGGAATGTGATATCGTGTCTCAAAGTTGGACACTTGAAACACAAATCTGATATGTGATGGGAAGGAACTTAGTGAGAGAGAGTGGAAGGAATGATGTATTCTAGAGAGAGAAAGTAAGAAACATGTAATTCATTAACAAAGTGAGAATACAAAACCAACCAACACCCTCTCCAAGGCATGGAAAGGGGTATTTATACTTACAAACATAACCGGCCATGGGCCTTAATAGGCTTTCTATGGGCCTTTGGGCCATATTAGCTTATCATACTAGACATTGACTAACTACGGGCTTTGACTAGTTAATATTGGAAGTGACCGAGACTTTTCTTGATCCTAACAATCTCCCCCTAAGGGAGGTCACTCCAATTTACAAAAATTTAATCCTAGCATACTATGCTTTTATCTTTAGTCTTCAGCTCGTAAACTTCATGTCTTTTATCTTGTGAATATGTTGTAGTGTCTTTTGACTTTAGGCACGAGCTTGTTCCTTTATCTTGACTTGTAAGTGAAATTGTGATCTTGAACACTTTGAGATCATCAACCAAGCATAATCTCGTTTCGCCATCTTGTGACTTTGCCATCTTGTGAACTTGTGACTTCTGGACCGACATGCTCATACCTTTCTTGATTTGTTGACTTGAAAAGCTTTATTGTTGCATCTTTCTTGAAATTCTTTAACTTTAACACTTCGTCAGTTCGAGAAAGACGTTCGGTATCAGAGTGACGGAAACTTCTTTGAAATTCTTTGACTTTAATACTTTGTCACTTCAAGAAAGACGTACGGTATCAGAGTAGCGGAAGTCTTGAAACATGTACTTGAGCTTTCATGATGTCTTTATGTTTGTCGGTCTGGTATGAGCATGTGGCTATGAATCTTGTGAGTCAGCTGGAATCAGGTACCTTCACCTCCATCTTTAAGTATCCTGCATTAAAACAGTTAGCAATAAAGCGGGGGGACGAATATGGCTTTGTCATTCGCCCGTGTTTGGTTGGAGTAACCTTCGAATCCGTGAGGATTGACCTGTGATCAGGTAGATTCAATTTAAGAAGAATCTCCTTGACAGGATTTCCATCTGAAGTATCAAATCTTTCTAACATATGTGTATCAAATTCATCAAACTCAGCATGTTCTCATTATCGAAACGTCTCAAAGCAGACAACACGATAAGAGTGAACCAGCGAGTTACTATCTCACTGATTGAAATAAAAAATTGATTTGAAAATCAATCGACGTGTCACTTGCTAAAGTGGTTTTGTGACACATCGAGAGTGTTAATCATTTCAAAATTCATCATCAATCGTCAATTCATAACCTGGAACAAGTTTGATTCTTATAGAATCGCACCATCATTTCTTTCCAGTTGTCACAAGTTTGATTCGTATAGAATCGCATAAGTCACCTACTATGAGCTTGTTTGATGTTGGTTTAAGCAGATTTCTTCTTCTTTGTTGCAATTTTATATCACTCGGATGTTCTGGCAAAATCACAAGGATAATGCGTAGGACTCTTAATGTATAACTTGTTATTCACATTGTGTGATTTGCAAGGCTTAATTTGAAAAGTGTACTAATGAGATTTATGGATGATCTCTTTTGGCTTTAGACTCAATAGTGCACTTTGTTTTAGGATCGGAGACTGGAGCTGAATGTACCTTTCAATATCGGGACTAGCACGGAGTGAGAAAGTCGGATAGAATGCGTGTAATCTCCGTGAGAAATGAAACAAGAGTCTTTTGAGAGACCTTGAGTGGCTAGGGAGGGTTGTGCATAGCGTCACTGGGTCCATGACTGTCTTCAATGTCAGACAACAACTTAGTGTTTTCGACAGTTTATGTATTGACCCGATTTTCATGCCTTGGTATGAAGTGCTTCTTTCTTTTTCACCTTTATCCTACATTTCTTTTTTCATATTCAACCACTTTAATCTTCACTGAGACTTCATACTAGCACCTTGTTAGGTTTGTTCACAGTGTTAAGCTCCAGCTCTGTCGGAATTATTACCCGATTCTCACTTTTTCTCCTCTTGTATCATACCTAAGGACTTCTTCACTAACTAGTAGATATCCCTGGGTAGATCCTCCGGTTTTGGCTGAGGATCATGGGATTTGATTACCTTTGCATAATCACCTTTTATCATCCATTAAATTTAAGTTACAAGGTCGGTCTTGTGGGTCATTCCATCACAATCAAAACCAAAATCATTGAAAAGTTCAATCAAAGTGTTTAATATAATATCAAAAGATTTACACTTTGAGAGTTTTTCATCATCACTAAAAGTTCCCCCTTAACATGTGCACCGTAATCGTAGTACATGTTAAGTTTAGAGTAGATTGATTCCATTTTATATGATCACATTTCAATATAAATTAGGTTCAGTTTAATTACATTTTCTCCCCTTATCCAAAATGTTAATCCCTTGATATTTTGGATATCAATTGATTAAACGTTCGGGGACAAAATGTTACATAATAACTATTAGGAACATTTTAATGCTCCCCCTCAAAGTATGAGGGATATGATATAGTGTTGAGTACAAAATTTTGAAAGATTTTGAATTTTGTGAAAAATTCTTGAAAAATCATCGTACTCGAACACCATATAAGCCCAAGTCTTTTACTACTTATACACAAATTCACAAGTTTTAATGATTCACGAGGATTGACCTGTTATGATAAGGACATCATATGATAAGTCATATGGTCCTTTGCAGTAGTCGAAAGTCACCCTCGTACGGTCTCCTACCAATAAATTTCTTTAAGCTCCGCATAATCCTCTTGGTCTTTAGCTGTTTATCAATTGCCTAGATCATTGCTCCTACTTTATCTCTATCACTTTGTTTCCAGATAGTCTGAGGCAGATACTTCATCCGAATTCCCTTTAGACGATCATCAAGAGCAGTCTAAACATCATCGAGGTACGTCATAAACTTGTGTCGTTCATCAATTCGCCATCAATTTGTTCTTTTGTCTTTGGTATCAGTATTGAACCTTAGGGATTGGAGTATGCTATATAAGCCTCCCTTCGTTTAAGATCTGATATGTACGTATCCGGCTTTGTGAGGTTGAGCTTCTTTTGGTAACTCTCGACACCTAATTGAAGATCTTCCACACACCTTTGGATGACAATGCTTCTTGTAAACATTCGCAAGGAGACATTAAAAGCTAAGCGTTCTTTAACAGTGAGATTTGTCAATTTGCCTTGAACAAGAAGAAGCAGCATGTCTTCTATGTCTTGAATGCGAAGCCTGTTAAAGTCGCCTTCTTTGAATTTGTACAACTTGTCATCATCTCTACGAACAGTGATCCAATCCAGATGCTTGTAATTATGCCATTCGACTATTTGAAGCTTGGTGACAGCAATGATTCTGCGTTTGGAGTATACATCGCGAGCAGATTCCTTGTTAACCGTAAATCCATAGAATTGTTGTCGTTTTCACCCCCAATGTGAGATTCCCCATAGTGCATGTTTGTCATAGCCAACCGGCACTTGACTCCACATACTGTTAGGGACCAAATCTTCAATCCATTTGATGTGCCGTAATCTTGCAGGCCTGGGGTCTTCGTCATCTGAAGTGGTATTTTTCGGGTGACGACACCCACCACTTAGATATTCAAGGTCATTGTTGATGAAGTGATCAAAAGGTATGACACGACGACCTCAAGAATTAGGTATCAATGGTAGTGGCTTTCGCAAATCATGTGGATATTGTTGACCTTCAGGGTTGTTCCAGTCTAATTGATCAGTGGTTACCTTGTAGACTTATTCAAAAGATGTATTCGACGCTCTACCAGATCTTGCAAGATTCCTTTCATCAGGCTCGAATGTGGACCGACTAACAATTCTGGAGTTAAAGTATCAACTTTAAGCCGGTTCATCATGAATGCTGAGAAGTCAAGAGGAGTGTCCATCAGCTCATTAAATGACTCATGTGGATCTTCCATCTGGGCCAAAGAGCTTAGCCAAGGTTGAACATGTCCATGAGCATCAAGCAAAGTCTTGTTCTAATCATGATCGGGAGTTGGAGGTTTTGCTGGTTTCTGAAACCAATCAGGAAGCTGAGAGGTCTCTTCATTAGGTTGATCTTTATTAACTCCTATTTTGAACTCCTAGTGTGCGGGTTCTTCTAAATCTTTGGCAGTGTGCATTGGCTCCTCTGCTTGAGCAGACTCGCAACAGACTTGTGATGAGATTTTGGACCTTCAGTAGACTTGCCAGACTGTGTGGAGGTCTTTTCTTTGGGACACTGGGCTCATGTTCTTTTCCAGCTCTTCTTCTCTTGGACCCCCGGTTTGATCCAGCGGAGGGTTCTTCGTCTTTATCCTTATCATCTCTACATTTTTTTAAACAAAACAGTATCTATATTAGTGTCATGTAGGTCAGTGGTCACTTTCGTAAGCGTCAACCAGTTCTTTGTAGAGATTCTTTTGTTCATTAGATCTATGTATTGACATTATTGCTCTCTATCTTGTCTATGAGAATCTTTTTCAGCTCTAATTCAGATAGGTTGGCGGCTACAGCATGAGATGTCTTAGATTTATTAGATGAACGAGTCAGAACCTCAGCTTTGAGTTGTTCATTGACAGTCTTCTCAATTTGCGGCAAAATCTTAGAGACTTGAGCTTTAACTTGTTCCTTGACTTGATCCTTGATTATTTTCTTAATGTTATCATCAAGTTTGTTGACGAAGTCTGCATTTTCAGCTTGGGCTTCATCTTTGAGTCTTTTGGATTGTAACCGAACAATTGTTTTGATGGCTTCATGCATCTTGTTGGCAAGGTACGCATCAATAATGTCGGGAATTAAAGAAACTGCTGCAGCAAATTGATTCGTTTAATTGAACTCTAAGAAGTTTTTTTCTAAAGTTTTTAGTCTATGGTCAAACCCGAATAAAGAGCCAAAGTTGGGAAGATCTTGTAGTGAGGAGCTTGGAACAGTTGGTGGTGTGGGAACTGGTGTTTGTTGTAGATGTGTGATGAGAGGAGTGGGTGGTGGAGGAAGAGTTGTTGCAGATAACAGAGGTGGCTCAGCAAAAGTAGTAACCAGAACATCTACTAGTGAAGTTGACTCAGTGTTTAGATTAAATAAAGATTAAATACCTGTGTCTGGACTAGGGTTGAGCATGTTTGAAACGAAGCCAGATGACACAGAAGAACTTTGTTGTTGACTTTCTGGATTGACCGGAGTTATGATCATATGAGTGTCTTCTATTACTTGAGTAGTTTGAATGATAGTGCGCGGAATATCTGTCATTTCAGTATCTCTTCTCTCCAGATTGACGTTCACGTCCTTGTATAATGCATCCACTTCTGCTTCTTCATTTGTCTCTTCTTTATTCATCTTATCTCCCTTAACATTTGCATCTTGGAATTCTTTCTTCACTGTCTTCAGTTCATCAGTGGATTCAACATACGGGAAGGTGTTTGAACCTGATGATCAAGCTTTATTTTTCTTATTTATTCATCATGAGTGGAAAACTTAGGATGAATGAAGTCATCACCATCGTTGTCTGAATCAGTTTGCTCATCATCATCACCTTGTTCTTCATCATCTTGTTCATCATATTCCTGTACATTCATCATCTTGTATTCAGAATCGTCATTTTCATCATCATATGTCAATCATAGTCATTCACGGCTATTCATCTATCTCTGCTCTTCACTAGACTTCCAAGAGATTTGATCGTCATCAGATCCATATGTTGGTTCCATCGAGGACCACTGTATGTTAAATAAGTTCCATCCATCTGCCCTGAGCCGCTGGCGTGAGAGCTATGAGTTTGTATCAGGCTTCTTTTAGTGGCTAGCTTCATTTGTTCTTCTTTTGTTAAGGACAAACACTCTGTTAGCAATGTTAGAACCTTTTGCTTTCTGACGTATTTGCCAAAGTCTTGTTTCTTCTTTGCAGTTATAGCCGCCTTAGCAGAAGTCTTGAGTCTTTTGCCTTTAGCAGTTGGAGGAGTTTTTGAAGTGTGATCCAATTGCTCTTTCTTGAACTTGCTTTTGTTTGGAGGTTTCTAGCTTCATGATGCAACTGGCATTGTACTCTTTGTAGGTTCTTTCGGGTTTTCTGATGTCTTCATTCGTCAATTCATTAGGCAAAATGGCACCATACAGTTGTGTATCCTCATGCCTGGAGACAACCTTTATCGTGGTAAACATGTAGTCATCCCTGGCATGATGCCAATTTACACTTTTCTGTCTTGGAATTGATTGATCCTTAGTCATGAAGAAGTTGACGATGACCTTGGTGAAGCGAGGGTAGTACATCTCATTACTCTTCTTGACATTCTTGTTTTCTACTTGATAAACAAAATCTTCCTACAGAAGGTAGGCATAGTCTACATTCTTCTTATGGTACATGCCCTAGAGGATTTGAGCTTGAGATAGTCGAAGACTGTCATATCTGGTACTTTTTCAACTCAGACATTTGTTGATAACCGCAGCAAATGATCTCCAAGGTTGATGCAACTTGTTGACATTGACATCGGTGATCACTTTAATCTCTCCACTGTGACCAAGATCTCTTAGAAATGTGAGAATTGCCTCTTCAAAGGGTAGTTCCTCGAATTGCTGATTAGGGAGTTTAGGGCATATCTGAAGCATTGCTCTGAAGTACTCAAGATTCACAATATGTTTCTTATTGTTCATCTTGAAACGAATGATGGGTTAAACTTTAGCAGTGGCCCAAAACTCGTGCATGTATATTTCTGGAACATCAGCTGAGATCTGGAATGCCTTGTAGAAGGAAGTAAGTTTCAACACATCATAGACCACTTGAAGAGTCGCTTCTTCAGACTTGAGATCTGAGCTTAGTCGAAGATTTCTTTTTCCAATCTTGAGTCGGTTGGCAGGAGCAACTAAAGCATCATCTGATGCAATCTGTTCAGCTCTTGTGGTGTCTATGGTTCTGCTTAAGAAAGAATCAATACAGTTTTTATATAACTATATAGGACCCTTTTATCTGAACGTTTTATGTTTCATCATTATGTGAAAATTAGGACCTTTAAAACTTTTAGCACTTGAAAAGATATATTCCTCTGAATGGCAACTTAGATAGACTTATGAGCTTAAGGAATTAAGGCAACTACTTTGACAATTTAGGAATCGTGGTTTTTTTTTCTAACTAGTAGAGATTTAAGATAACCTAAGTCGTATTTTAGTTAACCTTGACATTACCTTTCTTATAAGACTATTTTAAGCTAATTTAGATAGCATAATTAATCAATTTTATTTTGCGCTAAGTTTGTTTTAGGTTTGTCTTAAATTGAAATTTTGATCTTTAGTGTTTTTTTGTTCCTATTATGAATTAGATTGGTTCCTAAAGATTTCACTAGATCGGGTCCTTAATGAGAACATCTAGATCGGGTCTTTAAACAAATCTATTACATCGAGTCCTTGATGAGAGCTAGATTGGGTCCTTAAGAATAACTAGATCGGTCCTCAATGTATGAACTAGTTCGGTTTCCAAAGTAAATTGACTAGATTGGTTCTCAAATGGACATGATTAGTTCGGTTACCAAAGGAAGTAGACTAGATCAGTTTCCAAATGAATTAGACTAGATCGGTTCCAAGGGTACTGACTAGTTTGGTGTCCAAAGGATTCTAGACTAGATCAGTTCCCAAATGAATTTACTAGATCGGTCTATTAACACCACGTCTAGATCGGTTCCTTAAGAAATCCACTAGATCGGTCTATCAACACCACGATTAGATCGGTTCCTTAAGAAATCCACTAGATCGGTCCATTAACTCCACGACTAGATCGGTTCTTAAAGGGATGAGACTAGTTCGGTTCCCAAAGGGGCTCGACTAGTTCGGGTCTCAAGGGTTCTGACTAGATTGGTTTTCATAGGGGTCTGGACTAGATCGGTTCCTAAATGGACATAACTAGTTTGGGTTCTCACACAAAAAATTCACAACCATGATTTTGTTGCACGAGTTGTTTATTTACCATTTATGAGCATAAGGATAACCTTTAGACACAATTCTAACAACATATATCCACTAATTCATCAAGATTTTACAAGACACGAACACTTGTACACATTTTGCACATTCATTCAATTATCTATGGACAAGGGTGAGATTTTGTTGAACGTTGTTGCAGCATAAGGCAATAGCGCTTTTGTTATCACAGTACATTGGAATTTTATTGAATCCAAGGCCATAGCGGTAGTTGTGATCTCATCTAATGGATTTGGAGCATAACAACAGACATAGAAATATATTCAGCTTCCGTTCTGGATATCGCAACGCTTTTTCTGCCTTTTTTAGTGACCAGTAACAAGTCTATCTCCCTGAAACTGCCCATCACTATCGATGTGCTACGGCGTGTGTCTTGGAAAATCCAGCATGATCCGATCAGCAAAATGTTGTTAGTGTAATTGAAGAATCCTTCGGATACCATAGTCCCCGATTGACGGTTCTTTTTAGATACCGAAAGATCCTTTTAACCGCATGTAAGTACTTTTCAGTAGGACGAGCCTGATACCGGGCATACATGCATATAGCAAATTGTAGGTCATGTCTACTTGCTGTGAGATAAAGGAGGGTGCCAATCATGCCATGATAATGTGACGGATCAACTGCTTTCCCTTCTTTATCCTCATCTAGTTTGGATTTTTCCACCATGAGAGTATCTACTGGGTCACAAGAGTCAAAACCGTATTTCTTTAAAGATTCAAGGGCATGTTTTGACTGGTTAATAAAGATGCTCTGCGGACTTTGAGGAATCTGTTTTCGAAAGAAAAATGAGATTGTCCCTATCATTGACATCTAATTTTGAACACAGATTTTAGAATTAGGTCGCAAAAGTTCAGGGGGGGGGTTGTAAATGCAGCAAAGATAATATCATCGACATATATTTGTACCAGAAGTAATTCCTTGCCTTCCCTATGGATGAACAGAGTAGGATCCACTGAGCCTTTGGAGAAGTCTTGGGATATCAGGAATGAAGACAACATATCATACCACGCGCGTGGAGCTTGTTTCAACCCATAAAGAGCTTTCTTAAGTTTGTACACGTGATTGGGGTTATCTAGATCAACAAACCCATCTGGCTGGCTAACATAAACCTCTTCCGGGAGATTACCATTTAGAAAAGCAGTCTTCACATCCATTTGGTAGACGACCATGTTCATGTGAGCGGCAAACGCGAGAAAAATCCTTATAGCCTCTAATCTTGCAACCAGAGCAAAAGACTCTTCAAAATCAATTCCCTCTTCTTGACGGTAACCACGAGCCACTAACCGAGCTTTGTTCTTTAGAATACCTCCCAGTTCGTCTAGCTTCACTTTGTAGATCCACTTCAAAGTAATAACCATAACTTTATATGGTCGGGGTACGAGCTCCCATACTCTAAGGCGTTCGAACTCATTGAGCTCTTCTTGCATTACTTCAATCTAGAAGGATTGAGTCAAATCATCTTTTTCATTCTTGGGTTCAACATAGTTGAGAAAAAAGCATCGTAATAACAGAAAAGAGCTTGCTCATGTAATTGCAGCCTTGTGGAAACTGGTCTAGCGAGCTCACCGATTATATTTTCAAGTGGGTAATCCTAGTCTATTTGCTATTGTGTTTAGAAATTTGTTGATCGGGATGCACAATTGTATGAATAGAATTCCGATGATTGAAGATTGATTAGAAGGGATTTTTGGAATTGGGATACCAAAGTACGGATCATTACCCATATGTGCAACTTCAATATCATGATTGTCTTCTTCAACATCGTTAGGAATGATGGGAGGTTAAGTTTTGGGTGTTGTTTGAGAGTTACTTGGTGATGGTACATCTTGGTCAACATTTGTTAAAGAAGGTGAACCTTGTTGACCAAGATGCACCGGTTGATACAGCAAGAACTAGAGCTTCTACTTCATGAATTAGAGCAACGACTTCAGGGGCTTGGGGAATACCATGGGTAGAGGAGTGGTTATTCATCTAACAGCGGTTGGAAAACAAAGATCCAAATCTCCTCTCGAGGTGGTACAAACGGTGTTGAAAGAGGAGGGTTTAGCACGAGTTCCTAAAATGATTGTTGCAGGTTGTAATTTCATGAGTGGGGTCCGACTGTGTGTTCAAAAGCCATTGGCAGTCAGCTATACAAAATCTACATGATTTAGTTTACAATGATTCGTCTGGTACGTCGGTTGTAAATTCAAAATGCTTTCTTTTATGGGTGCTTAGTAAAAAAAAAAACCAATGAAACAATACCAGTATCCACCTACGGTTGTAACTTACCCAAGTTCTCACTATCATTCGTCGGATAGCTTAGTGCACCAAATACATGGAAAAATGATAAGTCGGGAAGTTTGTCTTGTAAAAGCTCATATGGTGTTTTTCCGTGATGAAGACTTATGATGGAACAATTTTGGGTATAACATACGGTAGCTACTGCTTCTGCCCATAAGAATAACGGAGCTTTTTGACATATTTAAACAATATGGGGCAGCTTCAATTAGCGTACGATTACGTCTTTCAACGACACAATTTTGCTATAGAGAGCGAGCAACAGATGTTTCATGAGAGTTCCCACCTTTTCATAATATTCACGCAAAGTTTGATTAACAAATTCAGTTCCATTATCTGTTCTGATTCGTCAGACAGGTACTTTCAGCCGCACTTGGATCATCTTGAAAAACTTGATTATGAAATCTGGAGTTTCATCTTTTGACCTTAAGCACTTAACCCATGTAAATCGAGAGTAATCATCAACAATGACGAGGATGTACTTGTTGGGAATTAAGTATTCTAGACTTAATTCTGTTAGTAATATAGTTAGTTCTGCTAGTACACATGTTAGTACTGGTAGAAGAGTTAGCATAGTTAATACTAGTAGTGTATTATAGTTAATACTGTCAGTATAAAGATGTTAATACTGATAGTTAAAGTTAGTACTGTTATGTTATAGTTAAGTCTGCTTATGCAGAAGTTAGTGTTAGAGATATGCATGAGATATATTAGGAAATGATATGCATTATCTCTATACGCGTTTTGTAAAGCCCATTAGGGTTTCCTTGGTGTATAAAAGGAACCCTAGGCATAGTTAGAAAATTTAGATCTATAGAGATCAATTAGCAATCATAGTTTGTAATCAAGGCAGATTCAAGCAATAATATAAAGTGTGAGTTTGATAGAAGATCTCTTGTGTTTGCTTAATGCTGTTCTTCTTAGCATTGTTGATTAGTTTCCGCATAATCAATAGTGTTCAATCAGTGTTTCATTATTGTTGCTTTGGATTTATCTAAAGTAACAAACCTTTGCAAGCTAAAGGTTCAAGATCTATTCAGTAAGGGATCCAACAAGTGGTATCAGAGCTTGTGTGGAAACTCTGAATAAGAAGAACTTCATTATTTGAAGCAGATTTACAATCAAACCAGTAAGATGGCAGAACAAGACTCTCTCCACCAACTATAACAGCATTGAAAATCCCTATCATCAAAAAGGAATAATATGATATTTGGAGCATGAGAATGTGACAATATATTGTCACACTGAATTATAACCTATGGGTTATTTGTCGATGGAGATCTCCAAGAAGCAGGATGCACTTGCAAGGAGAACAATCTAGTCATCCTGCCTCCTAAGATGCCTACAACTGACTACCTAAAAGGAATAGGAAGAGTTAAGAGCATTTGTTGTTGAATACATGATGAATATCTTTCTTAAGTTTCATAATGTTCCAGATGCTAAATCTCTCTGGGCTGCAATCAAATCAAGGTTTGAAGGAAATTATGAATCCAAAAAGACGCAGAGGAATGTTTTAAAACATCAGTTTGAAAACCTTACCACTGAACCAAATGAAAGTCTGGTAAGGCTTATGATAGGTTCAAAATCTAATAAGTCAATTAGGTGGTTCATGTTGCTCAAGTAATCAAAGGAAAGATATAACAATAGTTCACTAAGAAGTCTTCCTCCTTCATGGAGCCAAATTGCTTTAATCATGAGAAACAAGCCAGACATAGACCAGACTGATGTTGATGATCTCTACAATAACCTTAGGGTCTATGAAGATGAGATGAAAAGGACTCTAAGTTCCACATCAAATTCTCAAAATTTGGCTTTTCTTTCTTTTGAGAATACAAGCAGCACTAATGAGGTTAGTCCTGCCCGTGGAAATTTTGGAGTTAATTCTGCTGAGGAACTAGTTCATCTAGTCAGGTTTCATCTACTTAGGTGCTGATAAGTTGTTATGCTCTTTCTTTGCACAAAAAACAAACCAGTCTCATTGATAATGAGGAATTGTAGCTATTGATCTCGAGACTTGGTAGGAATTAGATATTATTGGCAGGTGTCTGTTGGACTGTTAGGGTAAAGAGATTCATTCAGAAGACAGGTAAGGAACTTGGATTTCAAAGGAAAACAACATGTTGCCTTTGATAAGTCAAAAGTTGAGTGCTACAACTGTCACATAAAAGGGTACTTTGCTAAGGAATGCAAATCAGGAAGGAACCAAGGGAAAAGATCTTATGGTGATAATGGCAGGAGGAATGCAACAACAAATGAACCATCATCACTAGCACGTGGTGGCTTCAAGCTGGTCTAGGAGGCTATGATGGAGCAATGACTTCTGTGAGCCAGTCATTTTTGCTTTAATGGCTCATCTCCTCCTCATAGCTCATAAGTTCTTCTGAAAATGAGTACAAAAATGTTCTAAACTAATGTATAGAGTTTTTAAAATCTACTTCAAAAGGAAGTATGATAGTGAAAGAGAAGAAACATAGCAGAGCCGGACTAGAAAGTCAGGGTTATAAGTTAGCCTTGAGAGTCTCTAGATCTAGAATAATTTGACATGAATAGATTGAACTAGCTTGGGGTGAAAATTACTGAGTTTAAACATATGAGCTTTAGTGCAGAGTAGTAAAAATCAACAACTAAAATGGAACTAGGAAATAAGGTGTTAAGGAAAGAGAGGAGTTGAAAGTTAGATAGAAAAATAGGAGGAATCAATCCATAGGTCTTAATTAATTACTCACAGTCAATGAGTGCTAAGAAAAAAACCGGTTTAGGAATATGGCACATAATTGGATGAAATGAGTAACAAGTCTGAAACTGATAGTATGAATGTTTTTGAGGTTAGATCAAGTGATGAAGAGATCACATAAGTAAATGATAGGTTCTCCAAAGCAGATGGGTATCATGCTGTTCCCCCTCCTATAACAGGGAACTTCCTAACCCAAGTGCTGACATATCATTTGCATGTTTAGATGAATATGAACCTTAGAAGAAAATAATTAAGTCAAAAAAACAACTAAGCCATAAGTTAATACTAGTGACTCTAAAACTAGTGAGACTATAGGTAAAACAAATGAAGTTGAAAAATCTAAAAACAAAGATTAACAGAGATAAAGTTATCATTGAGGATTGGAACTCAGATGATGAGGATGATGTGTCTGAAGTAAACACAGTTAGTCCTGTTAAGACTAATGAGACTCAAACAGTTAAAACTCAAGTTGATAAAATTGGTCAAATTTCTCAGAAAGAAGGAATTGGGTTTTAAGAAAATAAAAGCTTTCTTTGTCTGTAAGAGTATTGACCATTTGATCAAAGATTGTGATTTTTATGCCAAAAAGAGTCCAAAACATAAGCTGAAAACTGTGGTCAATACTAGTCAAAAGGGTGGTCGAACCAGTTTGGAATAATGCTAATGGGTAAATCACCAAAAATAATTCAATTAAATTGAAATACCTCAAAACAAGAAGGATTTTGTCACAAAAAGGTGTACTACCAAAAAGCAGGTTGATTAATCCTGTTAGAACTAATGGAAAAGTGCAGTACATTACGTTAGTACTGCTAGACTATTAGTACTTGCTATGCTTGTTAGTATGCTAGGCCATTTTGCCCAAAAATAGCACCAAACTGGTAGTTGCTATTAGACCAATTTACCCAAGAATGGACAATGTAAGACTAAGAGCCTCATATTCACCAATCAAGAGGTCTTACTACACAAAACCATCTGTTAGACCCAAAGACTTAAAACAAGATGTTAAAACTTCTAGGGTTAAAAATATGACTACTGTTGGGACAAGAGCAATAGTTAATACTGGTAAGGGTAAGATGGATAATGCTCTTAAGAAGTCAATGTGAGTTTGGAAGCCTAAGGGAAATTACATGGATCATGTGTACACAGAAAGTAGATCTTTCATGCTCAAGAAGTTTGAGTATGCTGACCCAAAAGGGATTTCTAAGTCAGTAGTGGCTTGGGTCCCTAAGAGATATTGATTTCTCTTACTTTTTGTGCAGGGCAATCCAGAGATTTGTTTACAGGATCATGTAGTGGTGGATAGTGGTTGCTCTAGCCATATGACTGGCAACAAAGCTTATCTTTCAGATTATGAAGATTACAATGGAGGCTTTGTGGCTTTTGGAAGTGATCCCAAAGGAGGTAAAATAACGGGTAAAGGTAAAATCAGAACTGCTAATTTAGACTTTGATGATGTCTATTTTGTAGATGAACTTAAGTTTAACCTTTTCTCTGTCTCATAAATGTGTGACAAGAAAAACAGTATCCTCTTTACTGACACTGAATGCCTTATCCTGTCTCCTAGCTTTAAGCTTCTTGATGAAAGTCAAGTTGTACTTAGAGCTCCTAGAAAGGATGATGTGTACAGCTTGGACTTAAAGAACATTGTTCCCTCTGGAGGTATAACTTGTTTATATGCAAATGCAACAACAGATGAGTCTAAATTGTGGCACAGGAGATTAGGTCATGTGAATTTCAAAAATATAAACAAACTTGTTAAGGGACACCTAGTTAGAGGCCTACCTTCTAAAGTTTTTGTGAATGACCACACTTGTGTTGCCTGCAAGAAGGGTAAGCAACATAAGGCCTCCTGTAAGGCCAAGTTAGAAAGAATCATCAGAAAGCCCCTAGAATTACTTCATATGGACTTATTTGGACCTGTCTCTGTAGAAAGTATTAACAAGAAAAGGTACTGTTTGGTTGTGACTGATGATTTCAGCAGATTTAGTTGGGTATTTTTCTTAGCTACTAAGGATGAAACAAATGAGATCCTTTATAAATTTATCACAGGCTTAGAAAACCAATTGAACCATAAAGTTAAAATCATTAGAAGTGATCATGGGACAGAATTTAAGAACCATGCTATGAATGAATTTTATGCTAAGAAAGGGATAAAAAGGGAGTTTAGTATGGCTAGAACTCCACAGCAAAATGATATTGCAGAAAGAAAAAATAGGACCCTAATTGAGGCTGCTAGAACTATGCTAGAAGACTCACTTTTACCCATCCTATTTTGGGCAGAGGCAGTAAACAATGCTTGCTATGTACAAAATAGGGTATTAGTGACCAAACCCCAAAATAAGACACCTTATGAACTCTTAATAGGTAAACCACCTAGTATTAGTTTTATGAGACCGTTTGGATGCCCCTTGACCATTTTGAACACCTTAGATTCCTTGGGCAAATTTGATGGGAAATCTGATGAAGGTTATTTGCTTGGATACTCTACCACTAGTAAAGCCTTTAGAGTATACAACAAAAGGACCAAAAGGGTAGAAGAGAACCTACACATCAATTTTCTTGAAGATCAACCAAATGTGGCAGGAACTGGTCCTAATTGGATATTTGATCTTGATTTTCTCACCAATTCAATGAATTATATTCCTGTTAGTGGAGAAAATCAGGTTAATGTGGATGCAGGTACACAAGATTCTTATGTTGTAGGTTCATCAGGAAAAGATAAAGGACCTACTCAGGAATACATACTACTTCCACTACACCCTCATAGGATAAGGATTCTAGTAAAGGATGTTGTTCAGGATGCACAAGAAAAACCTTCTGAAAATGCTTCTCCAGACAAGGATGTTCAAGATTCAGAAGATGCTGCTGATAAGGAAGAACAACATCAGATGAAAGAAAGTGAAAAAGATTTGCAAGATGAACTTGAGAAGATGGTTACTCAATAATTGGCTACTAAAGCTATGGATGATGTTACAAGACATGCCTTTGAAGAAGAAAAGAGGAGAATTGCATCTCAAAAGAAGGCAACTCAGGCTACTAGTACTAACATACTTAGTACTAATAGGCCATATGTTAGTACTGATAGGACATCTATTAGTACTGATAGGCCATTTGTTAGTACTGATAGACCATCTATTAGTATCGCAAGTACTCTCACAGGGACAAATGCTGGTGAATCATCATTTGTCTATCTTGGAGGAAAAATACCTATTGATGCATCTACTCTCCCTAATGTTGATTTACCCATTGATTCAAATATGCCATACTTAGAAGATGCTTCTGATACTCTTCCAAATGATGGAATATTCAATGGAGCTTATGATGATGATGATGATGTGGGTGCAGTGGCTGATTTCAACAACATGGATAACACCATTACTGTCAGTCCTATTCCCACACTTAAAATTCATAAGGATCATCCAAAAGGACAAATTCTAGGAGATCCTATATCAGCAATTCAAACAAGAGGGAAGATTCAAAAGGCTTCTTCAGCACAACAAGCCTTGGTAAGTTACATTCACAAACATAACAAAACAAATCACAAGGATCATCA
>BQNB010053698.1:0-30916 GCA_026074375.1 Tanacetum coccineum
CAAAGATTAGATTCATCTAGTATGGCTTTTACAAAGAGACAAGTAAGACCTCCTTGAGGAATAACATTCTTTAAATCAACACTATACATGTTATCCTTTCTAGGAACTTTAAGCAAAACATGATTTTCATCAGTCAACTTAAAGTCTGGAGACAGAACAACACATTCAGTATCAGTAAAAAGAACACTATTCTTCTTGTCACACATTTGTGAGACACTGAAGAGGTTAAACTTTAGTTCCTTTACAAAATACACATCTTCAATATCTAATTTACCAGTTCTTATTTTACCTTTCCCAGTAATTTTCCCTCCTTTGGTACTACCTCCAAAGGCAACAAATCCTCCATCATTTTTTTCATAATCTGTAAGATAGGATCTATTTCCTGTCATGTGCCTAGAGCATCCACTGTCAATCACCCATTTATCCTTTAAATCTTGTTGTGGATTGCCCTATACAAAGTGGTAAGAAAATTAGTTTCTCTTGGGGACCCAAGCCATTACTGACTTGGATCTGCCTTGTGCATCAATATAGTCAAATCTTTTAAAGGACATTGATGCACCATTGTGTCTGGAGACATGGTCTAAAACTTTTTGCTTTGGTCTCCAAACCCAACATGCTGAGGCCTTAACAGCATTAGCCTCATTTCCCTTATTTTTACTTACTACTACTTTTGGCCCATCAGTAGTAACATTTCCCTTAACAATATTAACTTTTTCATTGAAATTACTATTCTTGTTTGTTGTAAACTTGTTAAAGGGTCTTCTATCATGTGAATGTGCTCTATTTAAAACATTTGACACTGGTTTTGCACTATTCACAGTTGGTCTTGGGTAGGCAGTATTAATTGGTCTGACAGTATTACCTGATACTAATGCTCTTGAAGAGTTTTGCCCAGCAGTATTAAGTGTTTTAAGGCCAGCTTTCATTAAGACTGCTTTTGGAACAAAATTTCCTTTTGGATGAGGGTGAGACATTCTTTGAGAATTTTGGTTATTCACCCTTCTTTCATTGTTCCACACAGGTTTTTCCACCATTTTCTTTTCATAGAATTCACAATCTTTGATCAAATTGATGACTCAGAAAGAAATTGGAATACATAACAAGCTTTATTTTTAAACTCAAAATTACTTCCTAATTTCTGAGTCATCAATTTATTCCAATTTCTCTTGTTGCCTTTAGGACTTTGACTATTTTTCCTAAGGTATTTAGCTTGCTCATTGTTCTCTACCTTTTTGACAGACTTCCTAGTTGATTTCACATGTTCATTAGATTTAACAAATTCTACCTTAGCAAAACTTGATTTTCTTTGTTTAGACTTAGACTTATTCTCATTCTCATCCTCACTGTCAAATATCCAATCTTCAATAAGTGGTTCACTAACAAACTTAGGTTTTGGCTCATTAGTTTTAACTTCATTAGTTGCAACTGCAGGCACACTAGTTATTGACTCACTAAAAGCATATTCTTCCTCATCATCAAGTACCAAATTAGGTTTAGGGGGCATGAAGTTCCCAGTGTAGGGAGGGGGAACAACATGATACCCTTCACCTGTTTTGTACTTATCTTTCACATGACTATCAAACACTTGACTATCAAACTCTTGACTATCAAACCCTACACCAGTTTTAAACTTATCACATACTTGACTATCTAACAGTTTGCTTAGATTCTTAGATGAATTTTCAAACTTTTCTAAGGTAAGTTTTAAATCATCTCTTTCTTTTTCAGCTTTTTCAAATTTATTTCTAAGCTCTGTTAGAGCATTATCTCTCAACATAATATCAAGTTTTAAAATTTTTATGTCCTCTTCAAAAACATCCTCATTCTTTTTGTACACTTCTAGTCTAGCCCCTATAGATTCTAGACATGCTTTATAAGCTCCTATATTTAATTGAGACTTATTAAAATCTTTTGTCAGCTTATCATAATGTTCTTTGAGAGCTTCATAAGATTTTAAACATGCTTTAGAACAAGTTGATACCTTAGTATCTGAGCTTGAAGAACTTGAAGAACCTGAAGAAGTATAGGCTATAAGTGCAAAGTTGGTAGGTCCTTCTTCATCCTGGTCACTCCAATCATAGCCTAATCCATCATACTGAGATACTAAAGCATTTGATGTAGTTTCCTTAACTGGCACAGTCCTTGTTGTCTCCCTATTTCTGTTGTCTTGATACTTAGGAGCCTTGAACTCCCTAGCAAAATGACCTCTTCTATGGCAATTATAGCATTCCACCTTGGTCTTGTCAAAGCCAATGGTATCAGTCCTATTAACACCTAGATTCCTTCCTATCTTCTTGAGAAATCACCTTGCTTTCATTGTCAGTATTGCCATTTGTCACTTCAAATCCATCTCCTCTAAATCATCAGGATCAATTTGCTTTAGGTCTTCATTGTCTAATTGTGAACTGTTAGGCTGAATAGCAAAGAAAGAGTAGATCACTGCATCACTCAGACTATCAACATTTGGCAAAGTAGAAGCATTTTCCTTGGAGTTAGCAGCAGAAACACCATGAGCAGTCTTAACTACTTCATTAGTGCTGCCAGTGATATTGGAAGACACAAAAGCTACGTTTTGTGTGTTTTGGCTTGTACTAGATGACCCCATGACTTCAGCTTCATAAATCTTCAGATTGTTGTACAAGTCATCCATGCTTAGATCTTCTAAATCTAGTTTGTTCCTCTAAATCAGGGTATGAGTCTTCCACTCAGATAGCAGACTTCTTAATAACTTCAGATTCATATCTTCTTGAGAAATAGTTTCTCCATGAATCTCTAGCTAACTGAAAAGCTTTTGCAGCCTATCATAGATTTGGTCAAGTCCTTTTGAGCCTTTTCTATTGAAATTCTCATAATGCTGTTTAAGAAGTGTCTTCTGTACTTTCTTTGACTCCTTATTACCTCCAAACCTCTTCTCTATAGCTTCCATTAGAGTCTTGGCACTTTTGTAGGTAACACCAAAATCAACATAAACACACCAACCACAAAAAAAAAAGAAGTCTACGCGCGCCCCCTCAAATAAAACATAGAAAAGAAATAAAACACCAAAAACAAAACAACCCCAAAACAAACAAAATAAAACACACTCCAAAAACATAAAAAAAATATCAACCACAAAACTCAGAAAAACGTAAAACAATAACCTCAAAACAAAAGCTAGACAAAAAAGAAAGACACAAAAAAAAACCTCAAAAATCAGAAATCAAATAAATACAAAACACAATAATTATAACAAAACCAGCTCGAAAAAAAAACAAAATAAACAAAAAAAACAAAAAAATAGGAATGCTTTTTCTTTTGTAGCCAACTCTAACTTCCTTTTAAGCTCTGTAATATCTAAATCTCTTAAATAGATTTCACATTTTAAGAGTTTTATATCTTCCTCATACACAGACTCATTTTTCTTAAAGACTAACAGTCTAGCTTCTACAGATTCTAAACCAGTTTTATAAGAGACAGCACTTATCCTAGTTGTTCTTAAGTCTTTAACTAATTGTTCATTTTGTTCTTTTAGATCTTTTACACATTCTAAACAAGATGAACAACAATTTGAGTCATTAGATACCTTAGAGTTTGTAGAAGAACTTGAACTTGTTAAAGAATAAGCCATGAGAGCAAAATTGGTTGGACCTTCTTCTGCTTGGTCACTCCAATCATAGCCAAAGCCATCACACTGAGACACTAAGGCATTTGAAGTAGTTGCCTCAACTGGCACAGTCCTTCTGGTAGGCTCCCTGTTCCTGCTGTCTTGATTCCTGGGTGCCCTGCACTCCCTTGCAAAGTGTCCTCTCTTTTGGCAGTTAAAACATTCTACCTTGGACTTGTCAAACCTAATTCTTTCTTTGTTGGCCATGTCCAGCTTCCTTCCAGTATTCTTTAGGAATCTTCTTTCCCTAATAGTTAGCATAGCAATGTTCCACCTCAAGTCTATCTCTTCTAGATAATCAGGATGGATTTGTTGTAGATATTCATTATCAAGTTGTGGAATACTTGGTTGGCTAGCAAAGAAGGAATAAATCACATCATCACTTAAATTTTCAACAGTTGTTGAGCTATCAGTAGCACCCTGAGTGCTAGCAGTATTAATACCCTGAGCAGTATTAACTGCTCTACTTGCACTGTTAGTGGCCCTTTTTTTGCTAAGACAAAAGGACTACATTGTGTGAGTTTGTGATTGAATGTCCCTTTGACCTCTGATTCATAAGCCTTCAGGTTGTTAAAGAGGTCATCTAAACTCAATGTCTCAATCTCTAGTTTATTTCTCCACACAATAGTATGCATAGTCCATTCTCGTGACAAACTTCTCAAGAACTTCTGATTGATGTCTTCTGATGTATAACTCACCATGGGCATCTCCAGTTTACTAATTAGCTTTTGAAGCTTTCATAAGTTTTGCTCAATCACTTCTGTGCTGGATACAGCAAAGTTTTCATATTGCTGCTTCAGAAGATTTTTATGAGTTTTCTTTGTAGCAGTAGTGTCTTAGCATCCTTGTATGAGTTGAACTTTAATTGATGCTCATTAGGTAAGGCCATCAACAAAGTGCTTCTTGCCTTCAACTCTGTCCTTCTTTATGCCTTCTCTTCAACACTTGTAGGAGGGATAACAGTCTCCTTACCAACACAGTTTTTGGTTACTAATGGGGTGCATTATCCATTATCTATGTATAGCTTTGATATGGTTGGGGGGGGGGGGTCGTGTTGAGGGTGTAGAAGCACTGCATGTGATTATCTCCCATAATGAATCAATGCACTGTAGATACTGCTCCATCCTCATCTTCTAAAGATCATACTCACCGGTTGGAGGTATGGGAAAGCTTGATGGTTTAGTACTTTGAGAATCCGTTAATTTTGAAAAAGTAGATCTTGTGTGTAGTAGAGTTTCTTCTTATTCAAAGCTTCTCACAAGCTCTGATACCACTTGTTGATCCCAATAGAATAGATCTTGCTTAGCTTATATAAGGCTAAGTTGTATTGAATAAATCCAAAGAAACTATGATAGAAACTTTGATTATGAATATCAAAGACTATGCAGAATCTAGTCAATGATACTAAGAAGAATTTTAATGAAACTGTAATAAATAAGATTAATAACAAACAGTTTATCAAACTTTCAGCCTTAATATAATACGAACACTCTTAATAGTGTTAGGGTTTACAAAACCTTGACGCTAGGAAAAACTCTATGAACTTTGATACGATTTGATACATAGAACTCTATACCCTAAGACCTCCTTTTATACACCAAGGAGTCCTAGTTAGTTTACAATATATTACAAAGATTTAGATTATTCTCAAAGATCTATTCTATAAATATCAATCCTTATCTCGTAAGTAATCTTGATCTTCAAGTAATCTTTATCTCTTCTGTAGTTGTAATCTTTCAGCAGTTGTAACTTTGTACCAGCAGCATTAACTGTGTACAAGCAGTAGTAACTACTTAGAATATTTTCTTCAATCTTCACCAGCAGTACTAACTTTACTCTAGCAGTACTAACATATACTTGCAGTAAGTAAACTACAGTACAACCCTACTTAGCATAGGTATTCCATTAAAATAATAACCAGCACAAAGCTTTTGCTAGGCAGCGGTAACAAACCTTAGCAGTCTTAACTTCCACTTAGCAGTAGTAACTTCCAAACAGCATCAAAAGGCTTTTAATCCCAACAATATACTTAGTGATGTGGCTAAGTATATAATAAATACACTTTTAGTCCCTAGACTATTTACACATAAGCACATCAATCCTAAATATATTTTCTCACTGTAGTTGCATCAAAAATGGAACTTATCTTTAATTCCAACAAGTTTTACAACCCTCCTAGGCAGAGTACCTAATCGTTGTAGTGTAGTATAGGCAAGACTCGGGGGGTTATTATCATTCTCTAGGGGAATAATTTGGGTAGGCTCGAATTGACAATTACTAAGCTAAAATGTTGAGAAAGATTATTTTTTTGTATTTTATTTTGTTTAGAAGTACGTAAAACTCATCGGTTTTTAAAGGGGTTGATTAAACAATTCAATGGAAACTACTCCTAATTATGCTTCTATTTAGGCAGAAAAGTAAATTAGAATGGAAAAACACGTAAATGGTTAAACAAATATGTTCACCTAACCATGCACTACTCCTGTAACACCCGCCCCGAGGGGCATCGGATTGCGCAGCGAAATTAGCAATTTGGTGTTACTAAATATAGCATATACCGGTACCAACCGTACGATAATTTAAAATGACTCAAATAAACGTTTACCCAAACACGAGTTCCTTAATTAATTCAGAGTTAAAAGTGCGTTCTTAGGTCCACAGAATCGTAATAACCTCCAGTCGATTAACAAACTAATGAAAAAGCATATGGTTTTCAAATAAAAAATATTGTTTTAAAACACCACATAGATATTGTTTTTGAAAACCAAAAACACAAGAACAGTCTTTCCCATAAAATCCATCAATCACAAGATCACAGACGCAAAGCCGGCCTGGACACCTCGTACGATATCGTTGCCTGGTCTTCAGCCTTGGATACCGGGGAGGATACAACATGATTTAAAGAACGTCAACCAAATTCGAAACAAAGTTTGAGTGAACATTCATGAAGAGTTTTCAATTAATCCTAAGATTCAAACCTTTTGAACCCACATTTATTAATCATCCTTCTCGTGGAAAACAAAGCAACAAAATATGCAATGTATGAATCACTTCATTACTTTGTACGCCATAGTAAGCAAAAGACACCGAACGTTAACAAAAACAGATGGTATATCATACTAAAAGGGTGCCCCAGAACAGAGTATTATTGTCATATTACCTACTAATTTCCTAATAACAAAATATCCGGTTTGACAGGATGGTCATACAAGGATTCAAACCCCAGAACAGGGGTTGTATCAAACCTAATAGATTCTATTTAATAATGCATTAGTGTTACCCTCTCAACAAGGCAAATTAACGGTTTTCATAGAATAAGGGACTTCGACAATAGCAACTTATGCGGAAACAATCTTATAATCGGGTCCAGCATACCATAAAATCATATGTTTTCCGATTTATAAAGCAAAACCATGTACCCCCTCTCGCTGTTAAAAAACATTTCAAGAATTTAATTCAAAGGCTATGAACTTACCTTATAAGCAATAGTCCAAATCAATCAATCAACAAGAAAAGAATGACAAGCCTCAATAAACCTTCACGTCGTCAACCGCAGACCTAATAGTACTCATATATCGTGCATACGTTTTTTTTTGAACTTAAAATATAACATAATCATAATATTGTCATAACTTGCCAAATATAAATATATATATATAATAATCACTAAAGTCAATAAAACAATATATCATACATATATGATAAATAATATAAATATAAAAATATATAATCCACATAATACATACTAAAACAATCAAATACTACAAGGAAGACATCCAAGTGCGAACGCAAAATATTATCGCTTTGACAGTACTTAACAATTCCCACTACAACGTTTTCCAATACAGTTTCTATTTTTAGAAAGCTTGCGCTAGAAAGTAAACAAAAACACAAAAAAGAAAAAAAAAAAAAAAAAAAAAAAAAAAAAAAAAAAAAAAAAACAAAACAAAAAAAAAAAAAAAAATAAATAAAAAAAAACAATTATAAAAAGAAAAAAATATAACAAGAGAAAAAAAAAAAAAAAAAAAAATAATATAAACCAAACATAGCATTCATCTTAGTTTAACTCACATTAGTTACGAATCATTTGCATGTTATAAAACTATATTCAAAAGTATAAGGATCCGCAAGTTTTGACTTTCAAAAGTCAAACTTTCGTAGTTTACTTTTACCCAAAAATAACCCAATTCTTGACTCGGCCCCTAAAATTTATCGTTTTTAAGAAGTTACAAGGCCTACCTTATATCAAAACGGACCTTAGAACATTCTTTATCATATTTAAAAGCCTAATTTAGATTTCAAAAATTTCTCGACATGCTATGGTCAAGTCAAACTTTCTGGTCTACAAAAGTCAACACAAAGTCATATCAAAACTCATTTTTACCAAAATCTAACCATTCCAACATGGTTTAAAACTAGGACAAAGAAACATGTACTTTATAACATCAAACCCATGGTCATAACTGAAAATACTTTCAAACTCATTTTGCACTTGAATCAACTAGCTACAATTACATACATGTAATAACCATCTAATTAATCAACAAATAACAACAAGTAAACACTTACAAAACTAGAACAAGACTTGACTTTGCTTCCCCCTTAACCAAACCGTACAGACGAACACAAATACCAAACCAAACAACCTTTTCAAACCAAACCACGTCAAAATAACAACAATCTAGCTACTAGAAACACACCCTTATACTTGGAATTTACAAGAATCAACCAAAAACCCAACTTCTTCAATACTTATTGCATGTGAGGTTTCTTTAGTGGGATTTGTAGAGGATTAAACAAGGATTAATATGGTGTAATTGGATTATAAAGCATGTAAGTAACAAATTTTTGACAATGATTTGTGTGTGTGTTTGAGTTCGACGGCAACAAAGAGAAGAGAGAAAGAAAAAGACAATTTCTTTTATTTTGTTGTGTTTTTTTTTTTGTTTTTTGGTGGGTAAAAGAATGAAGGTGTATGTGTGTTTGGGTGTGTGTTTAAATTTAGAAAGAAACTATGACATTTGCCAACTTAGCCCCACTCCTTTCAAAGTCCCTTTTGCAATTTAATACAAAATGGTTATATATTCGTGACTTCAAATTTAGCCCGGCTAAAACAACGGGTAACATCACGTTTTGTAAAATATTTTTAAATCCGTCCTACTAAATATAGTTTAAAACCTTTAATAAAACGTTAAACCTCGTAAAACACGACCTTTAAACACGATTTTTACAAAAACTCGGGGAAACAACGAAAAATACAAAATCAACATATTTACGCTCTTGGAGCAATAAAATAAATTTTTCTGACTTTCTTAGATGCTAAAAACAAATAACTAATAGTACTAAATTATACTAACAGTATTAACTAGCAGTAGTAAGATTACACTACTAGTACTAACTATTTAGCATAATTTTCATTAAGTTTACTGAATAGTACTAAGTTTAGCTTAACAGCACTAATGTATACCTAAGCAGTAGTAACTTCAAGATCATTATGAAGCCTTTTAATCCCAACATTATTTACGTACTAAAAATTGTCATCTTAGCTCAGGATAGACGTTGACTTGAAACTCGGGTTGTTACATTCTCCCCTCCTTTAGGGAGCGCCGTCTTGGTGCTCAGCTAGACTTACCCTCTTTCCTCGCTTCGTCCTTACTTGTAAAGAGATGAGAGTACTTTTTCTTAATCTGATCCTCACGTTCCCAAGTAAATTCTGGACCTCTTTGCGAATTCCAACGAACTTTAACAATAGGTATCTGACTTTGCTTAAGTCGCTTAACCTCTCTATCAACAACTTCTACTGGCTCTTCAATCACATGCAACTTATCATCAAGTTGAATCTCACCCATTGGGACAACAATGTTACCTTCCGCTAAACATTTCTTAAGATTCAAAACGTGAAAAGTACTATGTATTCCTTTCAACTCTTCAGGCAACTCCAACGTGTAAGCTACAGGACCAACTCTAGCTAGAATCTTGAATGGCCCAATGTAACGTGGAATTAGCTTTCCGCGCTTTCCAAAACGCACATCGCCCTTCCATGGCGATACCTTAAGCAGTACCATATCACCAACTTCAAATTCCAACGATTTAGCTCTCTTATCTACATAACTCTTCTAACGACTATGGGCAGTCAATAACCGGTTCTTAATTTGGACGATCTTCTCAGTCGTATCATGGATCAATTCTAGACTGGTGAGTTGGCTATCCCCAACCTCACTCCAGCATACAGGTGATCTACATTTCTGTCCGTACAAAGCTTCATATGGTGCAGCCTTAATACTTGTGTGATAACTATTGTTTTATGAGAACTCGACCAATGGCAAAGGGCGATCCCAACTACTTCCAAAGTCAATCACACAGGGACGCAACATATCTTCTAGCGTTTGTATTCTCCTCTCGCTTTGATCATCCGTTTGAGGGTGGTAAGCGGTACTTATATCCAAATTCGTCCCCAACGCTTCCTGAAGCGATCTCCGGAATCTTGACGTAAAATGGTTATCTCGATCCAAAATGATCGAAACAGGAACACCATGCCTACACACTATCTCCTTCAAGTAAAGTCGTGTGAGTTTCTCCATACTGTCTGTTTTCTTCATTGGTAGGAAATGAGCTGATTTGGTCAGTCGGTCGACAATAACCCAAATCGTATCATACCCACTCGGCGTTCTTGGCAAACCACTCACAAAATCCATAGTAATCCTTTCCCACTTCCAAACTGGAATCTCATGTTGTTGCAGCAACCCAGATGGTTTCTGATGCTCAACTTTGACTTTCGCACATGTCAAACACTTACTAACATATGTGGCAATATCCGCTTTCATATTCGGCCACCAATACAACGGTTTTAGATCTTGATACATCTTGTCCGATCCCGGATGGATGGAATACTTGGACTTATGCGACTCATGCATAACCAAATCCCTCAATCCACCGAATAGCGGCAACCAAACATGATTCCCAAAACAATGTGTTCCATCAGGGCGAAATTCGAATATTGGCTTAATCAATCTCCCCAAATTTTCTGCCTCAACATTCTCTTCTTTCATTCCTTCTTCCTGAGCTTCACGAATTTGCTTAGGTAAATCATTGTGAACAGTCATCATCAAAGCTCGAACACGCAATGGCTTATCCCTTCGCAAGTGTCCCCTCCAAGAACACAAGGCAGTAATGAATATGTGCCCCTCGCAGGTGTCCCCTCTAAGAACACTCGAGCATTTACTTGTAGTTTATTGTTCAATCCGCTTAAGCTAATCCGTAATCATTTCAAAAGTAAAGTATGTATTTGTGACCAAAATTGAAGTCAATAAGTATCCATAGCGAACTATGTAGATGAGTATGCAAACCAATTTGTAAACGATCATGTAACAAGCATAAGTCAACCATGTGAATGAATTTACAAACAAGTATGTTCTCACCCCAAAAATATATGTAAAACCAGTAAAACCAGTAAAACATGGGGTTATAAACTCACATTGATGTTGCAGAACGATTGGCAGAAATGCACATATTAATCATAACACAAACGGAAACCGGAACGGCTCGACCACAAAGATACAATCTATCTTAACGACTATGACCCACTAGCACTAGGATAATGTACTTGGGTTTTCCGATGGGTGATTATATCAACGTGACACGTTGATAAAGATTTAGATCTCAAGTTGTAATAGTTTGGTGGTTGGTTAAAAAAATAAATCGAAAGTAAATGCAAAGTGTGTAATATATTCCATATATATTACATATGAAAAATGAACAAGTATATAATTCATATCATGAATTATATAACATCGTTAAACAACCGAAAGAATAATTCGAAATATATGTAATACACGGCATGTATTATATATAAGGAAAGTACTATATAAGAGACGTGAGAATAATAACTAAAACACGCATTTCGGCACGTGTTCGGAAAATCACCAATTTAATTAATAACAGTTCTCGTATAAAAGTAAACGCACGTTTTAATGTTACGAATCATATAACCGATGTTTGTAAAGCTTTTACAAAAGTCATGATTTCATCTTATAGTCGGGAATTTATAAAATAATATTTTATAAATTAGTATTTCGTTTCCTTGACGGTTGTAGCTAAAATAGTTATCCCGTTTGTAAAAGTATAGTTTTCGTTTGTTTATCCGGTTTTTGTATAATTTCGAATTAATAATCTTAAAACTATATAACTTCGCCCTTTTATCGAGTTTTTCTAAGATAATAGAAATCATAGTGAAATTACTAAGTATAGAAAGTTATAGAAATTTTCTGCATAACCTTTTTGTTTATACAACGTTTCCCACGTTTATAAAATTTAATGTTTTCCACTTAATCAATTAATGTTGCAATACTCGCGTGTTTCAATTTCAATATATATGTATATAAACGAAATCAAAAATAAGTAAAACCAACCACACCCTAACTGCTAAGCCAAACGCCCCTAACTGCATAACCAAACGCCCCTAACTGCACAACCAAACGTCCCTAACTGCACAACCAAACGCACCCTAACTGCTGTTAACCCAAACGCACCCTTATGGTGAAACTGCTAACCCAAACGCACCCGTTTGGTTATTCTGTTAAACCAAACGCACCCGTTAGCTTTTTTTGTTCACCCAAACGCTCCTACTGCTGTTAAACCCAAACCCAAACGCACCATATTTGATCTATCCTAAACCAAACGCACCCTTTTTGCTGTTAACCCCACAACCAAACACCCCTATGGCTGTTAAACACCAAACGCATCCCTCTCGGTGCTCTTGTTAAAATCAAACGCACCCTTTTGGTGCTTGTTACCAAAGCCAAACGCACCTTTTACGTTTCTATATCCACCAAACGCACCCTAATCTGTTTTATACAAAACCAAACGCACCCAATGTGGTTGGCTGCCACCCAAACCCACCCTATGGTGGTGGCTGACCCGAAACCCAACGCACCCTTCAGTGCTTATTTTACAAACCCAATGCACCCCCTTGGCGTGATGAAGAACCACACGCACCCTTGGTGCGTTGAAAACCACATGCACCCCTTTTGGTGCGGCTAGAGGTGGTGGTGAAGAGATGGTGGTCATGATGACGTCGCGATGATGATGACGGTGGTGGTGTAGGACTGAGATGGTGGCGACGAGTTGATGATGGCGGCGGTTGTGGTGGGTGTGGCTGCAGTGGTACGAGGGGTGGTGTCGAAGTGGCGCGTGGCGGCGAGTTGGGTAGTAGATCGGATAGATCGGAAGTAGATCTACATTTTTATATATTTTTTGGGTGGCGGCCGGCGGCGGCGACGGTGGCCGGAAAAGTGGCCGGAGGTGGGGGCGACGATGGCCGGAAAATGGGAGAGAAGCGGGAGAGGTGTATGTGTGTGTGTGTATAAATTTTATCAAATGAAAAAAAATGTATATAACTTTTATATATATATTTATATATAAAAGTTATAAAACAAATGTGACAAGTCACAAAAAGATGAGGGTTAATTTGTAAATGTTTCCTCAGGGACCAAAAGTGTAACTTTGGTAATATAACAGTTCGAGACTCGTTTAGGCCATTTAACAGATTATTTAAAATACGAAACTTGCGCCATTGCGTTTCAAATCATTTTTCTGATAAAAATGAGTATTTACTTGATAGTATTTTATAAATATTTTTATAACATTTATAAAAATATTTGTTATTTATTTGATAATCCGGTTATACCTTCTCCGAAAAAAAAATTTTAACTCGAATATTCGCGGTTTTTTTTTTATAATCATCAAACGTTTGAATAAAATGCTAAATGATTTTATTTAATATTTTTATTAAATAAATAGTGATAATTAAAAATAAATTTAATTATTTTTGTGTCGGTACGCGTTGTGTGCGCTGTTCAAAATTTTGCGAGGGTATTTCGGTCATTTTCTGCTTGTTTTCGGGTCTCGGACAAAACTAAAAAGTTGTCCGGAATGTCGTTTTACATCAAATTGCTTTAGAGTCCGAGTCGTGAAAACGTGATCTAGCGGTTCGTTTTTGATAAGTCAGCTTAAAAATAACATATATCTTTTCGTTTTCAAGTCAAATAAGTTAAAAATAAATTTGCGCCTCGAGGTAATGTAATAATAAATATGATTTATTATTAAAATATGTTCCGAAAATTTTACCGGTTACGCGGTAATCGTTTTTATGCGATAATAAGACGTCAAAAGTCAAAAAGTCAAATCAGACCCAAAAAGTCAAAGGGTAAAATAGTCATTTAAAATTCCAAAAATTATCGGATGTTACACATATGGTGCAGCCTTAATGTTCGCGTAATAACTATTATTGTATGAGAACTCGACCAATGGCAGATGGCGATCCCAACTACTTCCAAAGTCGATCACACAGGCATGCAACATATCTTTAAGTGTTTGTATAGTTCTTTCGCTTTGACCATCCGCTTAAGGGTGGTAAGCGGTACTCATATCCAAATCCGTCCCCAACGCTTTCTGAAGCGATTTCCAGAATGTCGACGTAAAATTGCTATCTCGATCCGAAATGATCGAAACAAGAACATCATGCCTACACGCAACTTCCTTCAAACACAGTTGCGTGGGATTCTCCATGCCATATGTTTTCTTCATTGGTAGGAAATGAGCTGATTTGGTCAGTCGGTCAACAATAACCTAAATCGTATCATACCCACTTGGCGTTCTTGGCAATCCACTTACAAAATCCATAGTAATCCTTTCCCACTTCTAAACTGGAATCTCATGTTGTTGCAGCACCCCAGATGGTTTCTGATGCTCAGCTTTGACCTTCACACAAGTCAAACACTTACTAACATACGTGGCAATATCAGCTTTCATATTCGGCCACCAGTACAACGGATTCAAGTCTTGATACATCTTGTCTGATCCTGGATGGATAGAATACTTGGACTTATACGACTCATGCATAACCAAATCCTTCAATCCACCGAATTACGGCAACCATACACGATTTCCAAAACAACATGTTCCATCAGGGCGAAACTTGAATATTTGCTTAATCAATCTCCCCAAATTCTCTTTCCATATGTTCTTCCTTTTCATTGCTTCCTTCTGAGCTTCACGAATCTGCTTCAGTAGATCATTGTGAAAAGTCATCATCAAAGCTCGAACACGCAATGGCTTATTCCTTTCCTTTCGACTTAAGGCGTCGGCCTTAACATTCGCTTTGCTAGGATGATACCGAATCTCACAATCATAATCACTCTACAAAAACCCCTTTAAAAAAAAAAAAATCCAATTTCTTTTCTGTTGTCTCAAGTTCAGCTCTTTCTGATTCAAAATATATTGTAGGCTCTTGTGATCGGTGAAAACCACACACTTTGTTCCATACAAATAATGTCTCCATAATCTAAGAGCGAAAACAACGGCTCCTAACTCCAAATCGTGAGTAGTGTAATTCTCTTCATGGACTTTCAATTGTCTAGAAGCATATCTTATCACCTTCTCTCTTTGCATCAACACGGCTCCATAACCCTTAAGTGACGCATCGCAATACACCACAAAATCTTTTGTTCCTCAGGCAATGCTAGATCGGTGCACTACACATTCTTCTGCCTTAAGAGTCTGAAGCTTATCATTCTTCTTTTCCCCACTCGTATTTCTTATTTTTCTGAGTCAACTTAGTTAGTGGCTTAGAAATCAAAGAAAAACCTTCAATAAACCTCCTATAGTACCCAGCCAATCTAAGAAATTGCCTCACCTCCGTTGGCGTCATCGGTGCAGCCCAACTCTTAATGGCTTTGATCTTGGCAGGATCAACATGAACACCACTACGATCAATCACATGACCCAGAAATTGTACCGAATCTAGCCAAAAATCACACTTTGAAAATTTGGCGTACAACCTCTCTTTCTTAAGCAACTCCAGAATAATCTTCAAATGCTTCCCATGCTCTTCTTCGTCCTTGGAATAAACCAAAATATCATCGATGAACACTATGACGAACTTATCAAGATATAGCTTGCATACGCGGTTCATCAAGTCCATAAACCCAACAGGCGCATTAGTCAATCCGAACGGCATTACTTGGAACTCAAAGTGACCATACCGAGTTCTAAATGCAGTGATTGGAATGTCTTCTTCTTTAATGCGTAACTGGTGATATCCTGATCGCAGATCGATCTTAGAATACACGCTCGAACCTTGCAGTTGGTCAAATAAATCGTCAATTCTCAGAAGAGGATAACGATTCTTGATAGTCAACTTGGTCAACTCGTGATAATCTATACACATTCTAAAAGATCCATCTTTCTTTTTCACAAACAACACCGTAACACCCCCAAACTATGATACGCAGCGGAATACAACATTTGGGGTGCTACTTCATAATACATGCACACAAGTCCTAGTAAACGTTAGAAGATGCATTTATAAAACACCATTTCAGTTATTAGAAAAATCAGAGTTAAATAGGTCTCAATACCAACATAAAAATTTATTTCTAAAAGTCACAACACGACTTGGTTTCTAAATCATTAATTTAGTTTATGACACTACTTCACCGAGACACTGTCCTTGATATCCGCATTTCGTCCCATCCAGCCATCAACAGCAATTTAACCTGGGATACATGCTTAAAAACGTCAACAAAACGTTGAGTGAATTCATAGAGTTTACACACAAACAATTAGAACGCATATTTGGTTTAACCAAAACATATAACATTGCTCGTAAGCCAGGTTAAAGACAAGGTATAAAAATATTGATTTCCAACTAAATGAGCCCATGTCCGACACTTAACACATTCATCCCGTAGGACGAAATTATGTTCGAGAAGTATGCCACTTCTCCTAATACTAACTATAAAATGTCCGTTTGACAGGGTGGTCACAACTGATTCAAACCCCGGACAGGGTTGTCAAACCAATAGATCTATTTTAAAAGGCATATACTCAATAGTGCATGGAATCATATTTAGTATCAAAACACATTGCGTTCTCATTTTCAAAACAAGCAAGTATCCCCCTCGTGGGTTTAAAAACCTTTAAAACACTTAAAAGCGAGGCTATGAACTCACATTGATCGAAGTCGAAGATGAAATAATCGAAACAATCCAGGGAAATCAACGAACACGATCATGACCTATAATTTATGTCACTCGATTACTATTCTGAAAAGTATAATCCACTTGCGCCTTAGATCCTAAAACCCCACAATATTAGGTTACGATCATTCTTTTATTTATATCTCACATAACTTAATCGAAAACTTTCTATTTTAGGAGACTTTCTATTTTTGGAAAGTTACTATGTTCGGAAGATCACTATTTTTAGTAAGTCCGTTACTAATTCATATTTTCATCGTTTAAGTATTTTATACTTAATAAATCTTCAAAGTAAATGACTTGGTCATTTATTACTCTTTTAAAAGTTACGTTTCGACACTTAGCAAAAATTACTATTTTTAGACCTTACGTTTATATTGACCGATGGTCTCAAAATATTTATCGATCTCAAAATATTTAATCATGATAGTTCACCGTTCAAATTAATCCATACGACGTGTTAACGTCGATTAAAATACAAGTTGACTCTTAGGTTGACTTTTTATATAAATAACATATATAGTAAGTATTTATTATTTTTATCGACACTTTACGTAATTTATTTGTTTTAACTCGATAAATTATGAAATTAACATGGTAAAAGCGAAACATTATTTCGGACAACTTTTCAGTTTGGCGAAAAGCCGAAACGGAACAGAAAATGACCTTTTTGCCCTTACAAGAATCTGCTGTTGACTTTGACTTTTTAATAAATTGCTGAAGTTTGACTTTCAGTTTTGTCCCGTTAAATCGCATTTTCACGACTCGGACAAAGAACAGATTTTATGTAAAACGACATTCCGAACAACTTTTTAGTTTTAGCCGAGGCCCGAAACTCGACAGAAAATGACCAAAATGCCCTTTTTCAATTCTGCTGTAACTTGTATTTTCAATAAAAACGCAGCAGTTTGACCATCGGTTTTGACCCGCTATATCACATTTTCGTGACTTTGACCAAAAAGAGATTTTATGTAAAACGGCATTCCGAACAACTTTTGTGTTTTGCCGGAAGGCTAAAACGGATTCGAAAGTGCTCAAAACGAGCTTTTAAAATCTGGACAGATTCAAAATAAGCTATAATAGCTGTTAGAAATTTATAAAACTTTCCAAACTTGTTTTTGCGGTAACTTCTTCGTTATTAGGAGTTACGGGACGTTCGAATTACCAAAACGTACATTAGGACGAACTCTATCAATATTTCAATATCAAAAATCAGTTTTTATGAAATCTCGAACCTGAGCCAAACTTTCTGCT
Organism: Tanacetum coccineum; assembly: GCA_026074375.1. Taxonomy (NCBI): domain Eukaryota; kingdom Viridiplantae; phylum Streptophyta; class Magnoliopsida; order Asterales; family Asteraceae; genus Tanacetum; species Tanacetum coccineum. The sequence goes on from BQNB010053698.1 coordinate 17,935, forward strand.
CGTTTTTTACACTTACAAAACGCGCCGAAAACTATTTTCGACCCAAAAATCACTTCACAACATATCAAGAATAGCTTATAAGCAACATCTTAATATTTCAAATCATCCAATATTATTTCTAATCTAGTCTAACGCAAGATCCCTCGGATTTCATCACATGCACGCGAATCAAAATCAATTCTATACGAAAAATAATTATAACATGGAGTTTAAAATACTTACAATTAGCTATAGAATCAAGATCAAAGAAAAATATGCATCCCTTTTTTGCTTCCTTTTCCTTGGTCCGAATCCAACACAACACCAAATCAATAAACCCAAAACTTTGAAGCATTAAATATCCAATAAAAACTCATCTTTAAACCCTTTTAGCTTAGATTTTTAATCAAACCCATGAAAATGAATAATTCTTGATCTCAATTAAACTCATTGTATGTGGGATTTTCTTGTTGAAGATGATAATAGGATCATAGTAGAAGTGTTTCATGGTGGTAGATGATCTTAGATGATGGTGGGTCATTGTGGTGGTGTTTGTTCGAATGGTACAGACAAGAGGGGAGGAGAGAAAATATTGTGTATTTTTCGTGGAAGTAGGGATGTCGAGTTATACAAATAGGGAATTGTTTGGGTCGGTTATGTAAAGGGGTGTTTGGGCTTGGTCCCTTTTTGAGTCCATTACACATGTTAACTAGTAAGCCCAATATTGATTTAATAAGAAAAGATGCGTTTTAAAAGAAAATGTTTTATTTTAACACAGATTCGACTAAGACACGAAATTTATCAGGGAGCACAAAAATAAAATAATCATACTCTCAGAACATAATATAGAATTTTTAAATTCTTAGAATGCTTAAACGGATATAAATCCTAAGCACGACTTGCGATATAGCCAAAACGATAATTTTTATCAAATCACCCAAAACGATTAACGGTCGCGCGGTCAAACGTTGACTCGCGAAAAGTCAAAATAAAATTTTCAAATTTCCGTTCGTAATAAAATACGAAAATAATTATTTACAACAAATAAAATTTATATGTCGACGTTCGTTCACACGAATTTATAAAATAATAATTATGACATCGAATTCGCGATCGTCATACTCGTCGTAAAACTCGGGTTGTTACATTCCACCCACCTTAAGGGAGCGCCGTCCCGGTGCTCGTCCTTTCTTACTCGTCTTAATTTCTCTTACGGTGAGACAACTTCCTCATTGTGGAATTGCCTCACATGCTCGAACGCACAAATTTCTTGATATAATACTCGTTCTGACTTTTCCGGATGGAAAGTCAATCAAAACAAATGATAATTCGTATCAAATAAAAATCGAAAATATAATCACAACTACTCTTATTATAAGAGACAAGGTACGCTACGGAACATATCCGGGAAAACATAAATCGCGTCGTTTTCAAACGAAAGGCTTCAACGAAAGACCAACCCAAATCTTAGTTTGGTGATCATTTTAACAGAACAAAAACGCACATCCTTACACAAAACTAAAACATACGTCGCTAATCAAAACCAAAATAGGCGTAAATAATCAGAACCGATATGTATTTATATCATTATCCAAATCGAAATACTCATCATTATCCAAAACCAAAATACACATGTCGCCCTTCCGGTCTCATTTAATAATGCCCTACCAGTTGTGAAAAATATTTCGGAGTACCTACGACCCCATCAAAACGCATTACAGCACAAAGAAAAATTATATATTCAATTAAGAACATAATCGCCTATTAGTCATTTTAAAATGACTTTATATTTCTACCTAGCTTATCATCACACTTAGCAACAATCATGCTTGCTTTCCATAAGTTTTAGCAAATCATCTATGCTTACTTATCAGGAAGCCTCAGCAGTGGCTATGCTCATCACGCGGTCCATACCCAACTGATTAGATCGATTATTATACCGAGCTTGCCGGATGGCCATGCCTCTTGGTAATGATCTAGACTAATCACGGTTAGGTTTAGCCTACCATAGTCATACTCACGGGCTAACATGCCACAACCGACAATGGTCTACCATGCTTACGTACCTCTCAAATCAACCTTCATTTACATTTGGGTAAATATACCCATTCACTCATGTCCTAAGCCGTATCACGGCAACACAAAAGCGACATAAGCGCTTACTACCATTCAAAAGCACATAGCACATAAGACACATAAAGCACACAATTTGGCGACCATGATTCCGCTAAAACACATATTGTCAAGAGACAAATTGAAAACAATCAAGGAAACAGTTGAGCATCATGGGCTCGCTGTTCATTCGATGAAAAATAAAAATTCAAACGTCTCCACATGGCGACTAACACGATCGGCTTGGTCCTAACATACCGCATCAAATTCTTAGATGGCTCAACTAATCAAGTCAAGACAATTACGCATATTCCTAATTCAATACCGCCCGACTTAAAGCGTTAGCTACTTTGATTGGTTCCTCCAGGATGGAAACGGACGTCACTAATCGGCTAGAGTCTCCAATCTTTTCACCTTTCATATGCACATAAAGTTGTTACGTCAAAGAGTAAGGATCACTAATCTTAAATCATGTGTTGGTTAGTGCCTTATTCTAATCTTCGACAACATCAGGTATACTTACAACTATACTGCCACTACATTCCATTTCGGGGAAAGAAGTCTTCTTCATGGCCATCAGTTGATACACCAAAGGCAGCACGCATCTAATGTAGGATAAGTCTTCTCTATTTTTCATTTTCAACCTCGGGACTAACCATCTCAGCTTCCACCCACCTTGGAAATCTTTACATTCCAAGAAGATCCCTTCGCAGTGTCGGTATCAGGTTTACACCCTTGATAGCTCAAATCTATCATTGCTTACTAGCACACCGACTATACTTAGTCTTAGCACGTCTTCATAACAACCGCTAATCTTAATTACCATGAACTAGACTTCAATCCTTTCTAGACACACTCGTTCGAACAATACCGTGGGTATTTTCCCTTCGAGACGACTTGGTCATAATGACTCGTATGAGACTCTCTCCATGCAGTCGATAAGAATAGGGTTACTTGCATAAAAATCCGTAGCAAGGTAAAAATATTTTCTCCTCCCGGAAGCTTGACCTAAACATTTATCTCAATTACCAAGAGTTTTAAGGGCGACGATTTATCCGACATAGCGTGGTTCTTCCTAAATTATGCATAGTTGATCAAGTTATGAATAATTAAGGACCAAACGACATCATGTCCATCCTCGTCAAAACGTTCCTTTTTTCATACGCTACACACGTAAGTTACTTCCTAAAAAAATGTTTAAAGAGTAAAAAATTTATTATTTCAAAGGAAAGAAAGAAGATAGCACCATCTTCCATCCTTTTTATTTAAAAAGAAAAATAATTTTTTTTTGAAAAGAAGGTTTATGTGACACCACAAGGTCAGTTTATGAAATTTTGAAAACACATTTTCCATTGTTTACAAAAACAATTTATACAACAAAGTCAGTACAATTTGCGCAACGACATTTGTTCAACACACATATTCGTTATTGCAATTCCACAATTGTAAAATCATCAGTCTACAAAACAATATTCAACATAGTTTGGTCAATGATCACAACAAGTTCTAAAAATATTACCCACCCATAGACTATGCTAGCAAGTAAGTATCACACGCGTGCGAAAGATCCATCAACCGGAATCATTTCACTCTCGTGGTTAAGTCAATCTAGCAACAATGCCACTCAAAACATCAACATCGACAATCACACAAGACTCACAATCAAGGATAATCATAATCTCATAACCATAATGATAATAATAACGCTGGGGGTAGTACACGTACGACCAAAAATCCCCCAAAAGTTACAATTTCTAGTTCTAAGACCGATACATCCCGTCATGATGATTCTAAGTTTCCAATACATAAGCTACATATACATGAACTCTCCTAGAGTTCTAAATCATAAGTAATAGCTAAAGAGTACACAATCGCCATGCCGGTGATAAGATAAAATTTTGAGGCAACAATAACCTCAATCCATTTTCCCAAATTTTTATCGCTTCACTAATTTTAGTGTATCTCCTAGACCGTGCATCCGAAAAAGCTGAAACGACCACTCAAGTCTAAGTTTGTTCAATATCTAAAACTTTCAGTTTTACTTATTTAAGTGTTGTTATATAAATTTTTGTTTTGCCCCTATTTTATCAAGGCTGCCTTTTTCCAAAATTTTATCGCTCGCTAAACTGAGTGTATCTCCTAAACCGTGCGTTCGCAAAAGCCGAAACGACCGCTCAAGTCTAAGTTGGTTCAATATCTAGAACTTATAGTCTTACATATTTAGGTGTTGCTATACAAGTTTTTGAACTTATTACTCATTCAAATTCTTGTCTAAATTTTCTGACTAGTTTTGCCATTTTAGCGATATCTCATTCGTCGGGCGTCGATATGACTCCATCCGAATTCCTATATGTACCTAAGATGTCTTTCTACATCCTAGTCCAATTTCCTTGTCTTTCATAGGACCAAAATATATTTGAAAACATTACCCTACAAGCTGCTATCCCAAAGCTATCCCAAGAAATTTCGATAATTTTTTTTGTAGGCTTACGAAACATGAGCGAAATTTGAAATTTATTGATGCTTTAAGGTGAATCATTTGGAGGTAATCAACCTATGGGTGATAGCCCTAAGAGCCTTCTACAGGTACCTAAATTTTCTTTTGAAAAGTTATTACAAAAATATGGAGTTATACTCCTTTTCTCAACGGTATACCAGATTTGACTAGTTTTAAAAAAAACGACAATATCTCACTCATCCGGAAGAGTTAAAATTCTATCCAACTCACCACATGCACCAACATCTCAATTGCCTTTCCCATGTGTCGTAAGAACAAAAATAAGTCACAATCAACCCCACAACCTGTTGGTTATAAATGCCGTAAAATCCATTTCAAAATCCAACCAAACACCATTTTAATTCCTCCAAACGCCAATACAAAGCCATACACAATGTCTTAACACTCTTTCAAACACAAAAACTCATAGATTTCCATAATCAAACATTTCATGACTTACTAAGTAAAGGTCGATACGAGAGGATTGAAACGCGAACACACCAACTTTATTCGAAAGCTCAAAGACGGACGTTTCCAAATGACGCATTACGCGGGAATAAGTTAATAGTCGTTTTCCAAAACAATGAGGGTTCATGGGATGACATATAAAAGTCACACTCCCATCAACTGGAGAATTTTAAAACAATAGGTTACGAAACAACATATGTGATTCAAAAACAATGGGAAAATATTCAAACTCGGTGTCGAACAATAAATGACCCAATGGGATCGACAAACTACGACGAATCAACATCACCAAAAGATGGAAAGTAAAGTCGCAAAAAAGTTTCGAAGATAATCGTATAACAACGATGTTTTCATCACGTATTAAAATAATTTTATCATATCGCATCGAAATGTTTAAAGAAATTAAACTCTTCCCAAAAAGCGAATATCAAGATATATAGAGTCGTATACCATAGAACGGATGTCGTATATATATCTATATTCATATATATAATTATTACTTGTACCAAGTGTCAACCACTTGTTACCCACATAATATGCAATCAAATATACCACATAAGGCTTCTAAGGATCGGGAACGATGCGCGCGCGGATATCGGACAACGGTGAACGACTCGTAAAATTTTTTAAAAACAGTTATAGTCCAGGCGTTGAAAAAGACCTAGTTCGCTATAACCAGTGCTCTTGATACCATTCTGTAACACCCCCAAAATACGATACGCAGCGGAATACAACATTTGGGGTGCTATGTCACGACACAATCACACAAGTCATAACAAACAATTACAAAAGTGATGTTTGTTAAGTAAATTTCATTTATTTCGTTTGAAAAAAAATCAGAGTTACATAGGTCCTAATACTAACGTAGAAATTTAATTCTAAAAGTCACAACACGACTTGGTTTCTAAAAGATTTCTATCATTTATTGACACAAGTTCACCGAGTCACCGTCCTTGATATCTGCGTTCCGTCCCATCCAAGCCATCAACAATACCTAACCTGAGATAAATGCATAAAAACGTCAACAAAACGTTGAGTGAATTCATAGAGTTTACAAATAACAGTTAGAACGCATATTTGGTTCAACAAAACATATAACATTGCTCGTAAGACAAGTTATAAAAATATTAATTTCCAACTAAATGAGCCCGTGTGTATCGACACTTAACACCTTCATCCCGTAGGATAAAATAATGTCCGAGAAGTATGCCAGTTCTTCTAATACTAACTACAAAATGTCCGTCATAGGGTGCTCACAATTGATTCAAACCCCGGACAGGGTTGTCAAACCCAATAGATCTATTTAATGCATTAGCGTTCACCTGCAACTAGGCAACTAACGGTCACACAGTAAAAGGCATATACTCAATAGTGAATGGAATCATATTTAGTATCAAAACATATTGCGTTCTTATTTTCATAAAACAGCAAGTATCCCCCTTGCGGGTTTAAAAATATTTGAAACACTTAAAAGCGAGGCTATGAACTCACCTTGATCAAAGCCGAAGATCAAATAACCGAAATAATCACGAACTATTCGACAACGAGCTCAACCGCGACCTATAATTTATGTCGTTCAATTATTATATCGTAAGATACGATCGGATAGTGCGTATATCGCAACTATTAAAACTATATAGATATACATACACAAAGTGATTAAGAAATCCACTTGCCGTCCCTAAATCTCTAAACTTCACATAATTTAGTTACGACCATTCTTTCATTTATATTATACGTCACTTAATCAAAAACTTTCTATTTTTGGAAACTTTCTATTTTTAGAAAGTTACTATTTTCGGAAAGCTGCCACTTTTAGTAAGTCCCGTTATCCAATTATATTTATAATAATATTTATTTATCTCGTCGAACTTTCGACTTTCAATTTGGTTATTAATTATCCATATCGGGATTATGTCCCGTATATTACTAAAGTTACTATTTGTAGAATTATATCCGTTCATAAAACTCGTTAAGTCTAAATTGTTATACTCGTAAAAATAATAGCGTTTATTATTTTTATAAACATGCAATAAGGGGCTGTTTATTTTTTGCTTATTGGACCCTTAGCTAACATTTCCTTTCTCAAAAAGAAATTTGTTTTGTTTCTTTTTTCTTATTCCAAAATGATATCCTTAATGTGGAAGGGTGTAAAAACTCATCTACTCCCCACACAGAATTATACACATCTTTTTCTTTTCTTTTTCAATTTCAATCATATCAATATTCAAGATTCAACACTGGCTCTTTAATCCCTCACCACCACATCGTTCCTACCACCGGTGTGCTCAACCCAATGGCCCTTCCCGACGGCTGCCTTCTCGTTGCAGTTGATTTCTTCCCGTCAATGTTTGCTTCACAGGGTCATTAATACCCTCAAGGTTTTATTATTTGCTTTGCTTTCATTCATTTAAGTAAAAGCTTCAATTGTCTTTAATGGTTGAGTCATGGGAATGAAGAAGATGAATACCAATTATTATTTATTTTTTATTTTTAAAAAGTGTTTGGTTAGTGGTTAAAAAGAAGATCAGATTTGTAACTTTTGAATCTATAGAATGTTGTTTGTTAAACACGTTTTTATGATTTTCTTCATTTTTAAGCACTGGAAGTTTTTAAGATCTATGACTGTGGATCTTGGAACCAAAAGAAACACATATCAGTTAAAAAAATGTTAAAATAATGATATACTTTGTAGTAAAATTTGTCATTAAGATACAAAAAGAAACACAATTTGTGCTCTTAGGACCAACTCCAAACAACCACCATTATACAAAAAGACATTTTTTCCAAACAGCAAAAAAAAAACAGCCCCTAAGTCTTGTATCAAACCGTTGACTTTCAAAAGTCAATGTTGGACTTTATTTGACTTTTACTATATTGGCATTATAAAAATTGATTAAATAGATATGTTTATAGTCTGTCCCGCTCAAAACGACCTGTTATATCACATTTTCACGACTCGAACTCTAAAGAGATTTTATGCAAAATGACATTTCACACAACTTTTTAGTTTTAGTCCCGAGACCCGAAACTCGACATAAAATGACCAAAATGCCCCTGCAAGTTTCTGCAGGAACTATGATATTTTTAATAAAAACGCAGAATTTGACCTTGGGTTTTGACCCGTTATTACTCGATTTTAAATATTGCAAGCCTCGAGGCAAAGTAAAACGCCATTCCGAGCAACTTTCGTGTTTCGCCAGAAGGCCGAAACGGACTCAAAAGTGCTCAAAACAGCTATTTAAAATTCTGACAGCAACTAATAAACTATAATAGCTATTTGGAACTTTTCTAAATTTTCAAATTTTGTTTTCGCCGTAACTTCTTCGTTATGAGGAGTTACGGGACGTTCGAATTACCAAAACGCTCGTAAAAATACCCTCTACCATATTTTCTAAACCAAAATCAAACTTTATAATTTCTCGGACCTCATTTTTCGCTCCAAAGTTTCTGCTCGAATTTGACATTTACAAAACGCGCCAAAATTTATTTTTCGACCAAAATTTCATTCACGACATGTCTAAAATAGCCTATACACGATATCCATATCGTTCAATCACTCAACAACACTTTTAATCCAATCTACGCAAGCTTCGCTCGGATTTCATCACATGCAATTATCGAAAATTGATCGAATCACCAAATAAAAAACAACACTAGTATTAGAAATACTTACAAAGCTCATATAAGCGAGATTGGACAAAACCACGGACTCGACTTGTCCCTTTTGTCTTAGCCGAGGGTTCGAACCACACCAAATGTAACACTCCCAAATTGGGTCGCAGCGGAATAGTGTCCAGGAGTGTTACTTTATAAGTACATTGCACAAGATATGAGAGAACAACCTCTAAATGAGTCATTTGAAAAGTGATCTCGTTGGTTTAACCAAAATCTGAATTTGTTATAATGTTGGTCCTAAAGTTGCAATCGAATAATGGAAGCGACTGAAATAATACAACGAGAATTTGTTGTAGAAATCCATGAATGTAGTCTTGTATAGTCTAGACTCCAATGCACATCATGTATGTCAAGCATCTAATTCACCTGAGAAAAACATGCTTAAAAGTGTCAACATAAAGTTGGTGAGTTCATAGATTTTTGTAAGTACAATGTTGGATCAAAGATTTGTAAAGAGTATATGACCATTTCAATCGTTTAAATAGGTTACCAAAATTGTATGCATAAATGTTGAAATCAAAGATGTGTATGACTATTGTATCCCATACGATAGTCACAAAAAGTTGAGTATAGTTGGAACAAAGCGTTTGTAAAGTATGCATGACCATTGTATCCAATACAATAGTCACCATGTGTGATTACGATTGCACCCCTAAGTTCATGAAACTGCGACGTAGACTTATATGTTGCAACTTTATTCAAGGCACAGTAAGAGTTCATGAGTATGTAGTTGTTGGCCCTGTAGACACCAATCCAGTCGTGCTCCGACATGGTATAACGTTCGTTTGTCCAGTGATAGCTAATCACCCGAACTAGGGGATTGTCAAACCCGAATAGATCTAATTGTATACATTCGCGCTTACCCTCCTAGTAATTAACAGGTTCTGCAACAAGCTAATTCGTAATCATACAAATTAAAGTATAGTTGTTGCGTCCATAGTGTAAAACAAGGTATTGTATATCCACCGTGATATATGAAAATGAGAGTAAAACAAGGTTGTAACGAGTTTGTAATGAGTGTGTAACCGAGTTTGTAATCAACCATGTAAATGAGATTGTAAACGCTCATGTAAACGAGTATATAAATGAGTTACGAAATCAAGTATGCAATCAAGTATGTAAAAGAGATTGTAAATGAATAGGCAAACAAGTTGAAACGAGCATGTATTCTCTCCCCCGAGATTTGTAAAACAAATGTAAAACAAGTGAAAGAGGGGCTATAAACTTACCTAGAGTGAATGAATCAACAATGTAAGTCACAGAATGAAAATGCGTCACATAAATGTCTGAACGCAACCTAATTGATTATAGGTCGCATGAGTACTAAGTACTAAATGTAAATACCACATCACAAGTTATAATGTTATACTACCAACTAATACTTCTTGTTTAATTTAAAAGTGAAACAATATTTAAATCGCATTTGTTAAATAATATCCATGTATTTGTACTCGTAAAAATAAAAATAGTATACTTGTCCAATAATTTATTTATTTGTTAAAAACACTTGATTTAACGTTTTTACTATTCGTATAATGTTATCGTATAAGTAGTTTAATCGTCTTGTAAAATAATATTTATAAAGTTAAAAACATGTATAAATATTATATAAGTGATTCTAAAATGTTTCGCAAATTTTTTATTAAAAACGAACCAACACTATTCATGTCAGGAAAAGTGTCTAGTTTACAAACTATACATCCGAAAATTATGAAAATCGGCAGGTTTATGTAAAATGTCATTCCGAACAACTTTGTAGCTTTACACTTTGGCTCAATCAGACCCGAAGGCCCTCGAAAGTGAGCTTCAGCAGCTGCTGAAACGTTCACAGTTTCACAGCTTTTACGTATATAATGTCGAATCTTTGAAACGTCGTATCTTACTCGTTTTAACTTTGTTTTTAGCGTTCTTTATATGCACGGATTCGTGACGAGATTATCTATCTTTATAAAACGTGCATTGTTTTTATGAATGGCTGTGTCAAATCAGTAAACTCAACTAGTTTATAAAACTATTTTTATAAACTTACATTTTACGAAAATTGTATCATCTTCGTTATAGCTTTGTTTTTCAAGTTTCTTACATGCTTAGAATCCTTATGACATGAACTATTTATATAAAGTATGTATATATTTTACCAGATTTCCATAACAGTTTTTATAAATTAAGTTTTATAAAAACACTTTGTCAATTAATTATCCTAATCTTCGTAACTACATAACTTCTTCGATTTTAAATCCGGTTTTTCAAGTCTTTATATATTAGAATCACTCGAAGAGTACTAATCAAATCACAGGGATCGCATTTTAATGAATACACAGAATCTTGGTCAAGAATATACAATCAGTTCGAAGTAGTTTAGGGTTCATAAAATGTGGTTTTATAGTCTTGTTACTGGGTTAACTTTGTACAAGCTTTCTTATTTACTTTGTATAATATTCCATACATATTTAGAGTCCTACTAGATAAGTCAACACTTTCCAAGTACCAAGTCTGCCTGACAATATATAGCAACTTGTAGTAAACTTAACAAGTAAAACCCATCCATGATCCTTATAATATAAATATACTTATGATGAGTGTGTTCTTTGGTATTATTTTTTAGTATCAATTTAATAATGAAAATACATATGGTTTTGAATCTTGTATATGGTTATATAAATGTTCATTTCATTTGGAAATTCCTTGTGTTTTTATATCTATATCCGGATATGCATATGTATGTATAAGGAAATTGTATAATTTTTGGGTATTGGGTATGATTGTGGGTATTTGGTTGAGTATAGATAGGTATTGGTGGTTCTGTGAATGCCTAAATGTATTTTATCGCGAAACGTAAACACTTTACGTAACCAATAAAAATAAAATGTGCAAAGTTAATAATTATCCTCTAAATAATTATCTAACACTTGCTTGAGGTAAACTTTTAATTGTTTGATGCCCGTTTACGTTGAATGACAATTTTTAGTTTACGCGATTTAACTTAACGATTAAAATTAAAAGTAAACGCGTAGAAGTTTAAAATAAATAGTTGAATATTTATTGACGTAACAAGATGTGAAAAATGTGAATTGTTATAGTCTCTCCGTGTTAAAAGAATTTCGTCCCAAAATTTAGTTTGAGTTGCCTTCCGGAGTGGTGTTAATGAAGAGGTGTGGGTATTATTATTATTATTATTATTATTATTATTTTATAGGTGAACAGTGACCCCAACGGTCATGAACAGTGACTCCAACGGTCACTCCCTCCTTTTAAATACCAAAATTTTATCCTCCATTTCTCCACACAACACTAAATCTTCCACTTAAATTTTCTCTTATCCAATCCTCAAAAATGTTGCATATCATTACACTCTTGGCGATGGCGAGCGCGGTAGCACTCGACATTTATCTTGCCTACGTCCCATATGAAGAAGATTTTTAGTATCTGGCCTTTATTCTAGCGATTCTCGCGCTGATCATTGTCCTAGCTATTGGCGTGAATCTACTTTGGAAGAAATAGATATTATTGCTAGGGGAGGGTTGTAATAAAACTTTTATTTCCTTTATGTTCTTATGTAATCTTATTTCTAAGATAATAAACGGATGTTGTGGCAACAAATCTATTTGTTATTTTTATTTATACCTTTCGATAATTCTGTTACCACGCTTGGTAACTCGTATGCATTCCCCTTCTAAATTGTTTTAACTTGAGCGTTCAAGATTAGTGATGTTGGTTTAATATTTTTTGTTGTGACCAAGGCTCGGCTTCTAGTGAGCTTATTCGTTCCCTTCGACGTGTCAATTATAACATTTTTTTGACTTTATATAGTAAGGGGGTGTAAGAGTTTACTTAGTTATTATGATTATTATTTTGGTTCCTTGTGATAAATACATTTTATGAATACGCACTCAAAACTTGATATAAATAGAAAATTGTTTCTTGACAAGAAGTTTTAAGGTGACTACTCTCAGCATGGGCATGGTCCTTCCTGAATTATACATAGGTGATCAAGCTATGTATTTTTGAGGGTTAACGATGCGATGCTCATTTTTGTCAAAATAATGTTATAATTTCATAATATTTGTGGGAGTGGCTTATATAAATAAGTAGAGAATTAAAGTAATTTGACAAAATTTTCACAACACATTGATTTGATAGATAATTTGATATCATTTGTACAATACAACGGAAATTTAAAAGAAAATACAACGAGAATTTTTAAAGGAAATAGAGTCTAAGCATTGATATCATCCTCCATGTTGTTAA
>BQNB010053699.1:0-39874 GCA_026074375.1 Tanacetum coccineum
GTTATCTACCATTCCCATGGTGTAATCATGTTTAATAAGAAAGGCTTTCAATCTATCGTACCAAGCTTTAGGAGGTTGTTTAAGTCCATAAAGCACTTTCTTAAGTCTATAAACATGATTAGGTTTTGCGAAGTCAATGAATCCCAAAGGTTGTGCCGTGTAAACCTCCTCAATGATAAAACCGTTAAGGAATGCACTCTTTACATCCATTTGAAATAATTTGAAGTCTAGTGCACATGCATAAGCTAATAATATTCTTATTGATTCTAATCTAGCTACGGGTGCATAAGTTTCGTCATAATCAATTCATTCTTGTTGATTATAACCTTGGGCAACTAGTCTAGCTTTATTTCTAGTTACAATGCCATTTTCGTCGAGCTTATTTCTATATACCCATTTGGTTCCAATAATGGTCATATCTATAGGATTAGGGACTAATTCCCAAACATCAATTTGATGGCCATTACCCAACTTTCATCTTTTAACGCTTCATTTATATTTTTAGGTTCTATTATTGAAAGAAAACAAAAGAAATTACTTTTGTCTTAAGCTTGTGATCTAAGAGTCCTTTAATTTAGGTTACCAATTACATTATCTAGGAGATGACTTTTAGATTCTTTGATGTTTATGATGTCATTGTTTTCTAATGATTTATCTTCGAGATCATTGCCTAAGGGTTTTGTTTTATTAACCTCAATAGCCTCTTCTTCGACTAAATCATCATCCTTTAATGATGATGTTTTAGGCGGGGGAGGAGTTTCATCGAATGTCACATTTAAGGATTCTTCGAATTTCATTGTTTGTTTGTTAAGAATTATATAGGCCTTACTATTTTGCGAATATCCTAGGAAAACACCTTCGTACGACTTTGGGTCGAACTTGGTGAGGTAATCTTTTGTATTAAGAATGAAGCAGTTGCTTCCAAATACTTTGAAGTAATTAAGGTTTGGTTTTCTACCTCTTAACAACTCATATGGGGTTTTTCCTAAAATATGTCTAATGGTAATCCTATTGATTATATAGGTTGATGTATCGACCGCGTTACACCAAAATTTTTGTGGAATGGATTGTTCATTTAACATAGTTCTACTCATTTATTGTAGAGTGCGATTCTTCCTTTCTACTACCCCATTTGATTGTGGAGTACGAGGAGCGAAAAAATTGTGAGAAATCCCATTTAAGTCACAATAATCTCCGAATTGTACTTCATTATCAAATTCCCGACCATGATCCATTCTAATTGATACTATGGAACATCCTAATTTATTTTGAATCATTTTACTAAATATTTCAAATTCTTTGAAAGCTTCGGTTTTATTTCCTAAAAATCTAGTCCATGTATATCAAGAATAGTCATCTACAATTACTAAAGTGTATCGATTTCCCCCATATCTTCGTACGGCGGACGGTCCAAATAAATCCATGTGTAATAATTCTAAGCATCTAGTTGTTGATACCATATATTTGGCTTTGTGACTAGCATTAGCTTGCTTTCCAATTTTGTAGGCATCACAAAAATGTCGGTCAAATTTTAGCTTAGGTAGATTTCTAACCAATTCCTTAGATGCTAGAGATTGAATTAATTGCATGTTTGCGTGACCTAATCTCCTATGCCATAAGGTAGAGTTTTCATCTAAGGTTGTAAGACATATTTTACCTTCCGGTTTATTTCCTAGTTTCATCACATATAAATCCCTTTTTCTAATTCCTCTACCTATGACTTTTTCGTCTTTGATTATTTCGCTATCATGTTCGGTAAATATTACTTTGCACTTATTATCACATATTTGACCAATACTAAGCAAGTTGAATTTTAGATTATCTACGTGTTTAACATTTTCAATAATTAGGGAGTCATGAGAAATCGTACATTTGCCTATGATGTTACCACGCAAATTACTTCCAAAGATAACATTACCTCCGTTGTATGCTTGGTATGTAGAGAATAGCCTCCGGTTCCCCGTCATGTGTTTTGAGCATCCGCTATCTTTAATCCATTCGTCGGGCTCCAAATTAATTCCTAGCGTATCTCGTAGACACTTGGAGCTAAGAGAAAGTTTCGTCTTTATTCTTTTCTTCATCTTCGCCACTATCACTCCATGCTCCTCCAATGAAAGCTCTTGGATTGTTGTTTCTTGATGACTTTGGACATACTCCGATGAGATGATTTAAATCTCCATATCTAAAGCATTTTCTTTCACTTTTACCATTTTTGTCGTCTCTACTTCTTTGCAATGATTTTCTTTCATATCGTGGTTGTCTTATAAATCTTCCTCGTCTTTTGAAGAATTTCTTAAATTCTTTTACGGCCATGGCGTATTCTTCGTCTTCACTTTTGGAGGTCGAGCTATCATCATCACTAGATTCCTTTTTAGCCTTTAACGCAAGAGATCTACTTTTTTCTCTTTTGTCTTTGACTATTTCAGAATCTTTCTTAATTATTACTTCATAAACTTTTAAGTTTCCAATAAGTTCGTCAAGTGATAATGATGTCAAATCTTTCGACTCTTCAATAGCCGTAACCTTTGCGCGCCATTTAGGATGAAGTGCCCTAAGAAATTTCCTAACATAATTTTTGCTAGAAAACCCTTCATCAAGTGCTTTTAGACTAGTAATAATAGTGTTAAATCTAGAAAAAGCATTATCTATCGATTCTTCTTCCGGAATCGTAAATTATTCTTATTGTTGAACAAGAAGATCTATTTTGTTATCTTTAAGTTGGCTATTACCTTGGTGAGTGATTAACAAAGTATCCCAAAATTCTTTTGCGGTTTTACAAATAAAAATTCTTTTGTATTGTTTACGTAGCAAAGCATTATAAATTACCATTTTAGCCTCATTATTTTTAGCAAGTTTCTTTTTAAGATCATCGTTTTGTTTATTAAATGGTACAATTTCATTCTTTTTAGTTTCAGTATTATTTTGAATAGGAGGAAAATCACCATAGGTAATAACATGTCAAAGATCTAGATCTTTTGATTTTACATAAGTTTCGAATCTATTTTTTCAAATAAATCCAAATCCATCACTTTCTAATTGTTGTCGGTCTTTGACATTGATTGTCATTCTTAATATTTTTCTGATTCAAATAGAATGATTCAAGTTTTAAAGATTCTATGTTCTATTTTAAAATATCATTGTTGACGGTGGCTCCTGATACCAATTGTGGAAAACTAGAAGGGGGTTAAATAGTTTTATCGCTTTTTAATTTAGTGAATAGTTTGTTTATAAAAACTTGGATTCGACTTAATGTGAATTCACAATGTGCATAATATGAACAATTGAACTAAACAAATAAGTAATAAAAATGTATGAAATAAATATACAAGACAAGAGATAAGAGATAGAAAGATCAAACCACAATACAAGGATTTATAGTAGTTCGGTAACGAAGCACCTCTTCGCCCTACTCTACTCCCCGAGCACCAAACTCGAGAGTTTTCTTCACTATGTCATTAAGCTCCATTTAGGCGGAGAAAACCGTACACAACTAAGCTTACACCGATTTCTGCACTAAGCAATTGTATGAGTTATAATCCTAGATGAACCAATCTAATCTCAAACTACCACCACTATTCACAACAATTCACAACTTCTCTTCACCACACTAATTTTTCTTCACTTTACAACTTCTCTACACTTCACAACTTCTCTACCCTTCATAACTATTCTATACACAACTTTACTTCACAACTTCTCTACCCTTCAAAACTATTATATACTTCACTTCACAACTTTACTTCAACTAAACACTACCTTGATCACACCAATCTAACACTACTTACTAAGATCACCCCGATATAACTATACTTACAATGATCACCACAATCTACCTAGTATACACAACTATGATACACACCTTCACAACATACACAAATGATTTATAAAAAATAATACAATTGCAACAAAGTTGCAAGGACACACGCTAATATATAATACTTCTTTACTTGATGGTAGGAAGTATTTTCTCTTGCACTTGAAGATCTAAGCTTGGATCACTTGGAAATCAAGCTTTATGATTAAATGATCAAAGGATTGTGGGAAATGTGTGGACTGATTTTAGACAGAAAAGAATGAGTGCAAAAGGTGAGAAAAACAATGAGGAATAGTCCAGTATTTATAGGCAAACTGAGGAGCCTTTTTGTCTGGCTGGTCCCCTTAATTAGGGTGCCGGCCCCCTTATATTTAAGGGGACCGCCCGTGTATTTAAGGGGTTCAGTGAGGCCAGGACGCTCTCTTTTTTGTCTTTTTCAGGGGAGGTGCTTTCTAGAATATTTCTAGCCGTTTTTAGGTAGAAAATTTAAATTCAAAATATTTATTTGAATAAAAAATTTCTTTTAAATCTAAAAATGTTTTGTAAAAGTTATAAAAATGTTTGTGACATTTTTATAAAAAATGTGAGGTTAAATAAAAAAATCATTTGATCATAAAATGCATTAAGCATTTATTTAGTCATACTTTTAAGTGATTAATTTGTCGAAATGAAAATTCACTCCTAATTACTTGTTTACGTTTAATTTTACATTGAATGTTTTTACATTTTGTGATTATCAAAACTTAGAGAGGTCGAAAAATATTAATAATGTTTTTAGGCATTATTTCTATCAACACTTTATTTTTGTTAAACCACATCATCTGTTTGTTTCATTACACCTATACAACCTAGCCTACCTTGTAGTAGTTTAAGTGTAAAATAGTGGGTTGCTAATTGTTGCTTGATACGATCAGGAGGAAGTTTGGGTCAAAAATACAAGTGCGAAAGAAATGTCGATTATGTGATATTTCTTAGATATGAAGTGTGGGGAGATTGTTGTATCTTCTAATTGAGTTAAAAAAATTATGATGTATTTACAGTTGATGATGTTATAAATCAGTTTTAGTTTGTATATTTCTTTGAAGACCAAGTTACATTTGAGGTATGGAAGCAACTAGCAACATGGGATTATAGACTTAGGAACTACCAGTTTGTTTATTTTTACGTTTACACCTTTTACGTGCTTTCCCATGTATTTATCTTACCCTTATAACCCGTTCACTTTTATGTTTTTTCCTACTTTGCCTTTTATGATAATTATACCTAGACTCTAGTGGTGGATATTAAAGTTTGGTCAAGCTTATGATAGTGTATTCGTCATGACTGAGCCACTGAGTAATCAGAATATTATAACATGTAGATTAATGAGAGATTCAATGTTAATTTGTTTCCCTTTTCATGAGGTGCTCGGTTTTGCGATTTACTAGAGTAGGTTAAATTTAATTCATATTTTGTTGATTACGTCTAGAAGATATATGTTCGAGTTTAAATATGGAGTCTACTTAAGAACAAATAGAAGTCAAGTGAAGAGATACGAGTAGGTTTGTGCTCGCGCGTTGTTGTGGGGGCTGTTTTTGACGTAGCTTGCGTATTTTTTTCTATCATACGTTCGAAGGCGCATGCATAGGTTGTAAGACGCAAATGCATTTGAAAAATCGTTTCATAAAGCGATATATGATATATTTATACGTACGTTCATACATGAACATTATTTTCATGCAATCAATGATATAAACAATGTCTTCACATCCAAGCAATTCTTAGTAGCACATTTGGTACCTGCAAATCAGTTTATATTAAAGTTTAATATTTATTTGTAACACTAATTGCTTTGCCTTTGGGAAGCATTTTTCTTCTTGCTCAATCCTTCCCAACAAACGTCCAAAAAGTTTCTAAAGACACCTTAAAGCTGTGAGTGAAGTTTGAATACTTCAAGTGACTCATTCAGGTTGATGTATATAACATCTAATTTCTTAAAACTTCATACATTTTAACATGAACTGAGCTAACGCTATTACATGGAAAAACTCATACATATTTATTTATTCAACTAAGCAGAAGCATTGCCACTATTACAGAACGTATTTTGACCACGTTGAATGTGACCTTAGGGCATGCTAAACGAAACTTCTCACTTTTTCATCACATATATGGATGACCTTAACCAAAAACCGTTGACTTAATAAGCCATAAGCAGCTTTACCCAAAAAAAATAAGGCATAAGCAATTAAGCACACATAGTAACTATATGTTTGGGATTGCTGCTATTTTTAAAATAGGCAGGTAGAGAACATGCTGATTTCAGAGTGCTCATATTCCATTCAAACAAAGGGGTTTTGTCAAAACTTATTTGATCCGCTTGCGAGCTTTCTCAGCTTTTGAGTTTTTGAGCCTAGCAAAACAAACTTAAACAAACACCCTCACAACCATACTTCGTTTTTTCAATCTTTAAGGGTGTTTGTTTAATCTTATTTTTGGGCTTATGAGCTTAGCCCGTTTTTTCTTACAAACTTATCGGCCTCGTTATATCATAATAAGCTTGTATAAGTTTGAAAACTTGAGCTTAGTGGATATACGCCGAAATGAAATAAACTCTTAAGCACTAAAAATAAGGTTGAACAAACACCCCCTTAAGCTTGTTTATGGGCTCATTAGCTTAACAACGGTGTATCATAAAAAATATACAATTCAACCTAAAAACTAACAGTAGTAAACATCAACAAGTATTACAACAAAATAATATACAAATTTTTTGATAAAATAGATACAGAGAATACATACCTTACATTAGGTGGGTTACAGGTTCAATGAAAACCATTTCATTATATTTTTTTCGATCTCGATGCCTTCTGTAGTAACAAAGTAAAACCTGCATTTTTAGTTTCAATGTATATATTTAGTAAATAAGCTATAAAACTTAACTAAGTAAGTGTTAGAAAATGGTAGTCGGTTCCGCAAGTTATACGTTAGAAATACGTGAGCCTATTGGGGGCACACGCGTTAAACACATAGAGTATGTTTTACTTCACGATAATATTTA
Organism: Tanacetum coccineum; assembly: GCA_026074375.1. Lineage (NCBI taxonomy): Eukaryota > Viridiplantae > Streptophyta > Magnoliopsida > Asterales > Asteraceae > Tanacetum > Tanacetum coccineum. The sequence continues at coordinate 6,855 of BQNB010053699.1, forward strand.
ACTAGTCGTTATTTAACCGTTAATTGTTTAACTAGTATAATGAATATTTAAAATATAAACCCGAAGGATTAAAAATGAACAAAACCCGAATCCAAGGGGTGGCCTATTGTATCCGACTCCCACAAGGATTCAAGGGGGTGTTTAGTTCGTTTAAGGGTAAAGAGAAAGGGAGGAAAAGGAAACTTTGTTTCCTTGTTCTACAAGAATTAGGTTAGGGTTGGGTGCCTATATAAACCCCCACCCTACAACTTATTATTCATTCAATTGATCAACTATCAAATCCCTAAAAACCCTAAACCTGTTTCAGTTTTCCTCTTACCCTTGTTCGACTGAATTTAATCTCACAAGGGATTTACGGTTCTTGTTTTTCCTCCATCGAACTCGATCAAAACCCTTTAGGGTTTTCGGTTTCCCTCATCTTCACTTGGTGCTCGATTGGTGTCTCTCCTAGCTCGACAAGATATAAACCCACATAAGGGTTTATTCAGTTTTTGGTTCTCAAAACCCTAACCGAATTAGGGGTGTTTGGTATTCGGTTAAACCCTAACCGAATTAAGGTTTGCTTTGGTTTTCAATTACTAGAAGCTCACAAGGTGCGATTGGTAATTGGTGTATACACGTGGTGTTTGGATTCGTGAAGGTAGACTAGCAATCAACTCGTACTCGGTTGACGTGTTTGTGTGAGCAACCGTAGAGGCAGTAATTTAACTGCTAAACTCGTTTCAAGATCAAGTTCAAGAGGTAAGTAATTATTTACTTTTCATGTTATAATTATTTACTTTATTAAGTGTTAATCTATGTGCCTTAACTAGATCCAATCCACTGTGTACTCGTAGCTAAATTGGTTACCTAGAATGTTAAATCCCAACAGTGGCATCACGAGCCAACTCGTTTTGGCATTAGGGTTACACTTTTGAATTATATCATGTCTTGAATGTTCACGCCTAGATTTAATTCATATAATTTGATCTGCTGCGTTTAATATTTTATTTAATGTTTTCTTGCAAATATGGCAAAGATTATGCAAATCCTTGCCATAATTAAATAAAATTTGTAGATCTAGATCTTGAAAACAAATGATTGCTAATATTGTAAAAAGGAATAAAATTAAACTGTTAATTTAGTAGATTTGTTTCCTTTTTATAATAGATCACACTATATATATAAAAGATCTTGATTTTATTTATGGTAACTAAAATCTTTTATTTTTGGAAACTAGATCTTTTACATATTTAGTCTGATTGTGTTTACCTTTCCGGCCATAAGACCTACTCAATCACTCTTGTGATGAATTGGGCGATCTAGGCACATTGATGAAAACCTAGTGAGGGTCTTATGGTTCTCCAATTGGGGAAGACTCGCTAGAGAACTCGGATTTTACATGTTTACTTGTTAAATTTAATGTCATCTTTAGTTTTAGTCTCTATGTGCATAATTTTTAATTTGTTTACTAGTTTACACGCCTAAAACTGTATGCAATATGGACTAATACATAATGAAAGATGATATTAAAAACTAGTCTCTTAATTACACGTTTAAATACATGCTCATTGTGACCTATTACTTGTTTCGTGCAAAATTAGATTTTTTAAGAAAATTAATAAGACTATAAACTATGAAACTTGATATCAAGATTAAAAACTGGACGCTATGGACTCATGGGAAGTACGGCTCATCCACTAGAACAAACTATAAGAGAAGTTTAAGGAGGATTTTCCTAAAGAACTCAGGTTTTTAATACGCTTCGCGCTGACCTGATTCTCCGCTTCTTTGTGCGTTCGATTGGAGTTACCGTAAACCATGGCATGTCACTATAGTGTCATTATTAAAGGTTTTAAAATCAGTTATACAAAGTTGTTTTGCATGCTGATATGTGAGAAATCACATATCCGTTTTATACCAAAAATAACCCTAAAAAGATGGAAATTGAACAAATTATGCTTGTATATTGTGTATGTTGTCTTTTGTGATGTGTATGTACGGATATTACAAAAATCACAAGAAAAGAGCCAAAAACCGGGCAAAAACGAACACGAGACGGAAAGAGTACACAAGAGCCGGGAATTTATCAAGCAAAGGTCAACAAAAGTCAACCACAGTCAACCTCGGTAAACTTATATAAAGACAAACCCTTGAAATTACCAAAAGGACCCTTATTGTTAAACCTTTTTCACCAAAAGTCCAAAAATCAATAACACCGTTAGTCCTTTGTTACTAAGGGACTAACGGTCTTTAAGTCCAAATTATATTAACTCTTAACAAATTACCAAGCCTTTAGCCCATCCCAAACCGTGGCCCAAAACATTATAAGCCCAAGTCAACTCTTATTAAACCAGGTCAAACAAACGAATAAAAAGAAAAAGGGCGCGAATCAGTTTTTACTATTCATCATCATCCCCAATTAACCCTGAGTCAAATTAAAAGGGTAAAACTCACTTCCCTTCACTCGTCCTACATGACAACAAAGATTCGAGTACAAAGCTCCACATCAGCAAGCAATTACGTCATCAAAGCCAATGATTGGCTCACTCTGACAACAAGGAATGCCACGCAATCATCAAAGAAACACACAAAATGAGGAAATTTACACAAAAATGAGTGCAAAAGAAGCACAAGGCCTCCAAGAAGTTGGGATTGCCACGCTAGCAATCCGTGTGATCTATTCTCATCCAAAGGATATAAATCAAGATCAAAATTCAGTTAGAGATCAAGGGCTGAGATCTAAGGGAGCGTCTCAAGGCTAGAACATTCCCCTCTTGCCTATAAAAGGAGCTTCACTCTCACTCACGCAGGCATCTAGTTTTTTAGGGGTAGAATTTTTAGTATAGCTTTTAGTTTAAGTATTTTCAATCAATGTAATTTTTTTATAAAGCTTGTATTCAGTTCAAACATTTAATAAAGGTTTAGTTTTACTCTTGTTCAATTATAAATTCATGTTTTTACTCTAATGAACTATGGTTGATTAAGCTCTTTTGAAACTCAAATAAGCTCAATAAGCTTTAACGTCATGAACTCAATAAGTAGTTAGATACTCAGTTAAGCTCTCAAAGCTTGACTGAGCTTATTGTCACTCAAATTCACCCTCAAATTTACCACAACTTATTTTTGGAAGGGAAGCCAATTGTGGAAGGGCTTCCAGGACCTTACCAGCTTATCATTAGATAAGCTGGAGCTTGTTGAGTAGCTTTTAAAAGCATTAATAGCCTTGTTTTGTGCAGAGGCTTTTGTAAGTCTTCATTTTACATTTTATAGCTTAATATTGCATTTTAGCTTATTACTGCTTTATGTTTGCTTATTTCTGTTTAGAATAGCTTATTGTTGCTTATTATAGTTGTTAAATGCCTAATATGTTTAATTGTTAGTATAAATCTTAGTTTTCATGTATTTGATAATAAATATCTAAAAAAACAAAAATAATAGCTAGATCCTGCTGGCTTATAGTTATAGCTTATCTGATTGCCTGAATTATTTTCAGGTAGATCTGATAATAGCTTGTCATTATCTGGTATTGTTGATCAAAGCCTTATTTCTCAATATTATAAGCTAAAAATGAGTTTAAATTTTCTAAAGGGGTGTTTGGGTCAAGGCAGTATTAACCTAAGTTAATACTGTCAGGATCCCTTTGGTTCTTTAGATTGATTTATAACTTCATTTTTATAGTTTATAAGTTAGGATTTAAGGTTCTAGTTTAGCCAAATCAAGTTTTTAAAAGGATTTTAGTTGATTACTTGGATCTATGGCCATAAGCTCAGATCCATAAGCAATTAGAGCTCAAATATTTTCTAGCTGGTTTAATTGTTCTATTTGCTCTTATTTTGGTCCTTAAATGATGTTTAAAGTAAGCCTTTAGTTTTGCACTTTTTGTTTTAAAGTTTTGATCATATTGTGTTAAGTGCATCAGCAACTAAAAAGGCCAAACTGCCATTTTCAAGCTGAAAATTCAGCTAGTAAAAGTAGGATTTAGCTTTTTCAAATTTAGTGCAAAACTAGTTTGTAGGCCAATATAAATAGGTTAAGGCTTATTTTACCATTAATAGCTTATTTGAATATCTGTCTTAGGTCTGCAAATTAGTCTCTTTTAAAGTTTTCATAAAATTTGGAAAACCAAAAAAATTAGTATTCTGCCTGAACTAGTGTTTTCATTAGATAATTTCAAGCTTATTTTGAATTTCAAATAATTTTTTAATTGCTGTTTTAGATAAAGCTAAGGATAAGCCATTAAATTAGTATAAGTCATTTAGTCATAAGGTTCCAATAGCTTGTTTGAAATTAAGCTCAAAAAGTCCTTGTTGTCTGTTTTTGATAAAAGTTTTGTGTCAAAATTACTTATTGAGTTTTTCAGCTTATGGCTAGTTATTTTTGCTTAATTTTTGCTTTCACTTGCTTATTAGGTTAATTGTTAGTTGTTTATAGCTTATTAGGGTCAGGCTTAAGCTTATTTTGTCTTTTCATAAAAACCAAAAACATAGTGTAGACAGTTTAAATAGCTTTTTCATTTAGATTTTTCTTAGCTTAAATAGATTTCAAAACACTTTTTAAAAGTTGATTTAGAAAGCTTATAGGTCAAGCTTTAAGATGGTATAGGCCACCAAGTCATAAGGTTCTGATTACTAGCTTTAAAATAAGCTCAAAAGTACCCACTTGGCCATTTGGCAAACATTCTTTATACCAAAGTGCTTATTTCTGTCTTTTAAGCTTAAGGTTTGTTGTGTAGCCTTAATTCTTGTCCTCACTTGCTTGTTAGATTAGTTGTAGGATAGTTGTAGCTTGTTTATCTCTGGCTTGAGCTTATTTTAGCTTATAAGTTCCTTTGAGTTTTGTGGAAAAAGCCAAAAAGTGTTAAGTCACACCTGTCTTTTAAAATAGCTCTTTTCCAGCTTATTTTAGGTATTTAGAAAAGTTTCTTTTACAAAAGTTGCTCATTATAAGCTGTTTTATAAGTTTGTTTTAAAAATAAAAAAATGGGGAACAAGGGAAATCTTGGGTGAGCAAGGCTCGAACCCAAGACCTCAACCTTATTCATCCCTCTTTTATACACACACACCACACCATCTGCGCCCTTGGGACTTTTACGCCCAAGGGTGCACTTATTATTCTTTTAACCCATTTCTAATTCATAATTCAAATAAGCACTTCGAGTGCTTATTTGAATTTTCCAGGCTTATCAGTTTAAGTTTTTTCTAAAATAACATTTTTCCTGAGTTCTTTGTTACTTAAGTAATTTTTAGGATTTTTCTTAAAATTTTATTTCAAACTTTTATATTTTTCGTACATTTATTTTGTTTAAAAACTTTAAAAAATCATAAAAAAAATAATCAAAAAAATTAAAATTCTTTTTTATAAAATTTTCTTTTATCATATTTTAGGTTTATGAATTAAATTTGCTTTCGTAGGTCTTTAATTTGTTACACTTGCTTTTTAGTCGCGTTTCTTTTAATCCCGTTAACGTTTTCGTAGATATTTTTATATGTGCCTTTATTTACCCACTAGTAGGATTTAGTTTTCAAAATCAAAGATCTTAGAACCATTAAAATCGTTGTCCAAACAAAAACGGAGTTTCAGTTCATAATTCTTGGGGTATAAACGACCCGGTGAACACTTACCGGTTTAACGTACGATAATTTTGTGTAGATTTTGCTTTTAATCTTTGTCCTCAAGGATTTCTAGTAAATTTCTTTATACTTACGTATTATACGTGTATCAAATTTTTGGCGCCGCTGCCGGGGAATTGTGTTAAAGATTCTCTCGTTTGAATTTGTCGATCGTGATTTGGAGAACCTTTCGTCTTCGAAAGTTACGTCTTTTTGAAAAAAAATCAAAAATAAAAAAAAAAAATAAAAAATAAAAAAAAGTAAAAAAAAAAATATATTTTTTTTTACTATATGTAGAAGATTAATAAATAAAAAAATACAAAAATATTTGCTCTTCCGATTTTTTGATTTTTATGTGTTCTCTTTAAATCCTAAAATACACAAACCAATTTAATTCACCTTACTAGAAATTTGTGAATATCCATTAATAAGTTCCTAATCCAAAGATTCAAATAAATAGCCGTCTTGTGTCACTTACGAAAAAGGGGCGCACTAACCTCTTTTTGTTGAAATAAACTATTAGGATGGTTTATCCAAGGAACTACACCCGACCCGAAGGGACAAACGTTTTTAAGGCGATTCGCTCCCACTACGTCTCCCGCTTGCAAGTTTCACTTAAGGGAGTTACCCTAAGTTTGTTGATTATTCGGTGAAACAAAAATATTTTTTGTATATATATTTTCTCACCTCGTTTGTTTCATGCGCACTAGAAATTCTAATTATCCAAATAATTCACCCGTAACCATTCCGAGACGTCGAAATAGACAACGTACTCCAAACGTAGTCGAACCCGAGCTTCGTACTATCGTTGAAGTTGCACCAATGGCGATAATCCGAACATGAAAGAGCTACACCAAGCATCCACGGAAGGGTATGGAGAAGCTATCGTCATACTGGAAATTAATGCGGATCATTTTGAGATTAAGACAAATTTGCTACAATTAGTCCAAGCTAGCCCGTTTCATGGTTTTAAGAGGAACAATCCCCATACGCATATTAACAATTTCAAAAGGATTACCTCGACCTTGAAATTTAAGGGAGTTCCAAATGATGTGATTAAACTTATGATGTTTCCATATTCCCTCGAGGGGAACGCTAGGATTTGGTACGATAAAGAACCTCCTAATTCTATCTTGACTTGGGATGATCTCATAAACAAATTCGTGAACCAGTTTTTTCCTCCCTCGAAAACCACCCACCTCAAGAATGAAATCTCTCGATTTACTCAAAAATTCGAGGAGACATTTGGAGAGGCATGGGAACGATTTAAGGAAATGCTTAGAGCATGTCCCCACCACGGATTTACGGAGTTAACCCAAATAGATACTTTCTATAATGGTTTAAATGAGAATGATCAAGACTCCTTGAATGCCGCGGCGGGTGGAAATCTTTTGAGTAAGACTACTAGAGAGGCCTTGAACATAATTGAGAATAAGTCAAAAGTTCGTTATTCACGAAACAAACCGAATGTTTCTAGGATGAATATGACTTCTAGGGAAAGTTCTAGTAAGACAGATGATAGAATTGATAAGCTTGCGGACCAAATTTCGACCTTAGTTGAGATTGTTACTAAGAAAGTTGTCACTTCCTCTACGGTTAAAGTGGTCGAGGAATCTTATGTGATTTGTGGTGATGCCCATACTTATTATAATTGTAATGCTACCGATAGCAATCAATCTAGCGTTTGTGCAGCTACGGGAACTTACAATCAAGTAGCCCATCCAAACCGTGCTAGCAACCAAATGGTACCACCCGGTTTTGCTTCGATGCAAAATAGTCAAAATAGGTATAATCAAAATCAAGGTCAATGAAATACTTTTAATCGGGGGAATAATTTTCATGGAAATCAAGGTTTTCAAGTTCCAAATAATCATGCTCTAAATTTTTAAAATCAAGGATTTTAAAACCAACCTTTTCAAGTTCCTAATAATCAAGTTCAACAAGGGATTCCAAATGAGTTTTCAAGTTACATGAAATCTAATGAGTCAATGATGAGAAATATGCAAACTCAAATTAATGTTTTGAGAGGTGATTTTAATAAGCAAGAGGAAAGTCTTAGGAGGAATCTAAATAATGATATGAGGAGTATTTTAGGTAGTTTCTTCCAAAACCAAGCCTCAACTTTGGGTACTCTTCCGAGTAATACTAATCCTAACTCGAAGGGTGAGATGAAAGCAATCACTACTCGAAGTGGTGTTGCTTATGAGGGACCCTCGATTCCTAGTAATCCTTCTCCCAAAAAGGTAGTAGAACGGGAAACCGAGGAGACAACGGATAAGGAGCAAACTAATTTCCAAGGAAGTACCGCTCACATCCAACCTCCGGTTATTCCCATTCCTATTCAGGAACCTGATGTTCTGAAGACTTTACCTAAGCCTAATATTCCATATCCTTCTAGACTTAATGACCAAAAGCTCCGTGAAAAAGCTACGAATCAAATGGAGAACTTCTTTCAAATCTTTAAAGATTTGAACTTCGACATTAGCTTCGTGGATTCTTTACTTTTGATGCCAAAATTTGCCTTTACGATTAAGAGTTTGCTCACAAATAAAGACAAGTTGTTTGAATTAGCTAAGATACCATTGAATGAGAATTGTTCGGCAATGCTCCTTAAGAAGCTTCTCGAAAAGCTTGGAGATCCCGACAAGTTTCTTATACCATGTGATTTCCCGGGGATGGATGTATGTCACGCCTTGGCCGATCTTGGCGCTAGCATAAATCTTATGCCTCTTTCTATATGGAAGAAGCTTTCCCTACCTTAACTTACCCCCACTCGGATGACTCTCTAGATAGCAGATCGATCCATTACTCGTCCTAAGGGAGTCACCGAAGACGTCTTTGTCAAAGTGGGGAAGTTTCACTTTCCTACCAACTTTGTTGTTGTTGATTTTGATGCCGATCCTCGGGTTCCCCTCATTCTCGGGAGATCCTTCTTGAGGACCGGTCGTGCCTTAATTGATGTTTATGGAGAAGAAATAACCCTTCGGGTTAATGCTGAAGCTGTAACTTTTAATCTCAATCAAACTACGAGATACTCCTCTACATATGATGAAATGTCGGTAAACCGAATTAACGTCATTGACGTTGCTTGTGAGGAGTATGCTCAAGAAGTGCTTGGTTTTTCTAATAATTCTACAGGTGGCAATCCCACCCCAACTTCTGAGCCTATTATTTCTGACTATTCTATTTCCCTCACTCCGTTCGAAGGAAGTGATTTCATTTTGGAAGAGATCAAGGCTTATCTCAAAGATGATTCAATTTCACCAAAAATTGATCATGCCGATTTTGACATGGAGGGAGATCTTCGTTTAATTGAGGAATTATTAAATAATGATCCTTCATCTCCTCTCCCTCTTTCTCATAATCCATTAAGTAGCAGTACCACTTCTTCTTCTCCTAGTCTCACACCGGTTGAGACTAGTGATGCTCTTCTCGAGGAGTTTGCCAATGAACTCGCTCTTCTTGAACCATTTCCACCGGGAATTGGTGATGACGAATTTGATCCGGAGGGAGATATTCTTCTATTTGAGAAGTTCTTAAATGATGATCCATCATCTCCTCTCCCTCCAAAAGAACTTAATTTTGAAAAACTTAAAATGATAAAATCTTTGATTGATGATTTCCCCCTCTTGACGTTTTAGAGGAAAAATCCATGACTTTCTCAAACCCTCTCTTCGATTCAAATGAGGATTTTACCTCCAGTGATGACGAGTCATTACCCGATGAGGATGTTCCGAAAGATAATGTGAAAATTTATTCAAACCCTCTTTTCGAATTTGATGATGAATACATTTCTAGTGAAGTAAATCTAAAAGATGATGAAAAAGAAGCCCTCTTAAAGGTGCTTAAATCATATAAACGGGCCATTGCTTGGAAAATCACCGACATCAAGAGTATTGACTCTCGTTTTTTTACTCACAAAATCTTGATGGAGGAAGATTATAAACCCGCGGTGCAAAGTCAAAGACGGGTTAACCCGAAAATTCATGAGGTAATCAAAATGGAAGTAATCAAACTCCTTGATGCTGGAATGATTTACCCGATCTCCGATAGCCCGTGGGTAAGCCCCGTGCATTGTGTACCTAAGAAAGGAGGAATGACCGTCGTTGCTAATGAAGATAATGAATTAATTCTAACACGATTAGTTACCGGGTGGAGAGTTTGTATTGATTATAGAAAATTAAATGAAGATACTCGTAAAGATCATTTTCCATTACCATTTATGGACCAAATCTTAGTAAGATTAGCCAAAATTAAGTTTTTATAAGTTTCTAAAATGAATTTTTGGGAATTTTCAAATCCCAATAGATCCCCAAGACCAAGAAAAAACTACTTTTACATTCCCTTATGGAACTTTCACTTACCGTCGCATGCCATTGCTTGTAATTGCTCACGGACTTTTCAAAGGTATATGATGGCCATATTCCATGATATGATCGAAAAGACTATGGAAGTTTTTATGGATGATTTCTAGGTTTTTGGGGATAGTTTTTCTTTGTGTCTCTCCAATTTAGACAAAATGCTAAAAAGGTGTGAAGACACGAATCTAGTTCTAAATTGGGAGAAGTGCCATTTTATGTGTAGAGAAGGAATTGTGTTAGGTCATAAAATATCAAAGTCCGGGATTGAGGTCGATCATGCTAAAGTCGATGTTATCGCTAAGCTACCTCATCCGACTACCATAAAAGGTGTTAGGAGTTTCTTAGGTCATGCCGATTTTTACCAATGATTTATCCAAGACTTTTCCAAGATAGCTAGACCGATGACTCACCTTCTTGAGAAAGAAACACCATTTGTGTTTTCTAAGGATTGTATTGATGCTTTTGAGACTCTTAAAAAGAAGCTTACCGAAGCTCCGATCTTAGTTGTCCCCGATTGGAACCTACCTTTCGAACTTATGTGTGATGCTAGTGATTTCGCGATTGGTGCGGTTTTGGGACAACGAAAGACGAAGCATTTTCAGCCTATACATTATGCTAGTAAGTACAATGAACCAAATCTCAACATCATTACACACACGAAAAGAAATGCTTGCCGGTAGTTTATGCTTTTTGAAAAGTTTCGCCATAACCTCGTCTTATCTAAAAGCATAGTGTATACGGATCACTCGGCTCTTAAATACCTTCTTAGTAAACAAGATGCTAAGCCGAGATTGCTCCGGTGGGTTCTCCTCCTACAAGAATTTGATATCACCATCCGTGATAAAAAAGGAACGGAGAACCTCGCGGCCGATCATTTATCTAGACTTGAGAATCCTCATAAGGATGTGTTAGAAAATAAAGACATAAATGAAAATTTTCCTTTAGAAACTCTTGGAGTTATATCTAGTGGAAGTACTCCATGGTTTGCCGATTTTGCAAATTTCCATGCGGGGAATTTTATTGTCAAAGGGATGTCGTCCCAACAAAAGAAGAAATTCTTTAAGGACGTTAAGCATTACTTTTGGGACGATCCCTATCTTTTTTGGATTTGTGCGGATCAAATCATTCGACGGTGTGTGCATGGCCAAGAAGCTTTTGATATCCTCAAAGCTTGTCATGAAGGACCCACCGGGGGCCATCATAGTGCCAATCTCACCGCTAAGAAAGTATTTGATGCCGGTTTCTTTTGGCCGACCATATATCGAGATGCCCATACTATGATCAAATCTTGTGATACGTGTCAACGTCAAGGCAAGATTTCACAAAGAGATGAAATGCCTCAAAACGCTATTCAAGTTTGTGAAATTTTTGATGTATGGGGTATCGATTTTATGGGTCCATTCCCGTCTTCACGAGGGAATAAGTACATTCTCGTAGCCGTTGACTACTTATCAAAGTGGGTAGAAGCGAAGGCGCTCCCCACTAATGATGCTCGAGTTGTAGTTAAGTTTTTGAAATCTCTTTTCGCCCGATTTGGAACACCAGACTAATTATAAGAGGATCGTGAGACCCATTTTTATAATGATAAATTTGCTAAAGTAATGTCTAAGTATGGGGTCACTCATCGTCTTGCTACCGCTTATCACCCTCAAACGAGTGGACAAGTGGAGGTTTCCAATCGTGGCTTGAAACGTATTCTTGAGAGGACGGTTGGTGAAAACCGTGCCTCATGGTCCGATAAGCTAGATGACGCTTTATGGGCATTCCGTACCGCTTTCAAGACACCAATTGGTTGTACTCCTTACAAGCTCGTGTACGGAAAGTCTTGTCATCTACCTATCGAGTTAGAGCATAAAGCATATTGGGCTTTGAAACATGCTAATTTCGATCTTAAAACCGCGGGTGATCACCGGAAGCTTCAACTTAATGAACTTAATGAGCTTCGTGATCAAGCATACGAGAATTCTTTGATATATAAAGAGAAGACGAAGAAGCTTCACGACTCTAAAATCAAAAACCGCATTTTCAATGTTGGTGATCGAGTTTTACTCTTCAACTCTCGTCTAAAGATATTCTCGGGGAAGCTTAAAACCCGTTGGTCGGGACCTTTCACCATCACCCAAGTTTTTCCATATGGAACCATCGAGTTATCTCAACCCGATGGTCCAAACTTTAAGGTGAATGGTCATCGTGTGAAGCATTACTTTGGAGGGGACATACCATCAAAGGTAGTCCCGGATCTCCAAACCATCCCCATGGACAACTAAATGCGGGGATCGAGTCAAGCTATGTGACTCGGTTACCAAAAACAAAGCGCTTCGTGGAGTACCTCCATAGCGTTATCCATCTTTCTTTTTCTTAATTCTAATGTGATGTGAGAATCTGTACTCTTTCATTATACTCATTCCGATTCTTGTTGGTTTTGTGCTTGTGATTGTTTGTAGATTGACCCAAAAATTTTTTGAAGACTCTCCGTGTTCGGTGTTTGTCCCCGGTTCAATAGTAGCTTCCTAGCCGTTTTTTCTTGCATTAGTTTAGGAAATCCGATATCCTAATTATTATCGTCTAACATCTATCTTTTAGCATACTATAAATGCTTAAGATTTTTATGATACTTTTTCTTCACGCTCGGATTATGCATTCTACTCTTTGATTCTAGTAAGGGTATTTGAGCCTTAGACTTAGGAAACATGAAGGACAATGTTTAGTTTTAGTATAGAGTGTAATTATATCTTTTTTTTTTTTGTTTTTTTTGATATGATCTTACCTACCTTAGCTCGTTGTTCTCACGTACCCTGCTTTCCCGTAAAAATTTTAAAATTTTATATATGACAAAAAAAAAGATGAAAAATAGAAAAATAGTTGATAAAAAATAAGTGTTTTGACATGAATGTAGGCTTTCCGTTGGTGAGAACAAAAGTAAATTTTTACCTGACCGGTTTTATATCTTAGCTTTCTCCTTAACGTGTATAGATTAAAATTTGCAAATCTTTTATACAAGGAGCTATAAAAAGCAAGTCTAGCTTGAAAGAGTCAAGATTTTGCAAGTTCCCATAATTGATTTTAAATATGTGAAGATCGATTTATTAGGCTAAGCATTCACGAGTTTCTTTATTAGAAATTTTAAATTGTGAAGAACAAGAGATAATAGAGTAGAATATAAGTTTTGATGCTAAACGTAGAATAGTTGGATTTCTTTAAGGCTCATAAGTGTTAATTGTGGCTTTTTCTCCCATTAGCTTGTTTCACTTTTATATATAATTGTTTAATAAATAGAGTTGTGCGGTTTTTTGGTTAATAATTAGTTCATAGAAGTTTTCTTTAGTTCCTTTGTGATTAAGATGAGTATACATCAGGAATACTTAATTTGGCATACTATATATATCACATGAATAAATATTTTGCTTATCCCTTAAAGAGCCTTAGGGTATATGGGGTAAGTAGAATTTAATAAATGAAATTATAGCCTTATTCATTCCTTAAAGAGCCTTAGGGTATATGGAATGGATATTGTTGCTTAATTTTTGTTTTGTTTGTGCCTTAAAGAGCCTTAGGGTATATGGTGCAAATAAGACTGGTCCATTTATGTCTTAAAGAGCCTAAGGGTATATGACATGAATGGTGCCTTACTTAAGTAACCTAATAAAAGCCAAATTTTGGTCGCCTCGATGTGGACTTAGTTTTAATGACCTTTGATCCTTTTGAAAAGGGCTAGGAACTAATTATTTCGTATTAACCGTACCGCTTATTTCTGGAATTAAATAAGTATCGAAATAAAGAGTCTTAAAGAGCCTTCGGGTAAAGACTTAATAAAAATTGAGATACAAAATTAGTGAATAAGGGGGAAGGAGAAGTAATACACAATTACTTTTATAAAAAGTGTTGCAATCATAACTTGTATTGTTACAATAGATCTTGTTTTTTAAGCTTGCTTGGAAAATAAAAGCCGGGGACGGATTAAATTATCCATTCGACACGTTTGTGCTTTTTGTTCGTGATCCTTCAAAGTTATCAATGAAAAATAAAAGCATTACATTTATAATCCACATGAAATAAGTTGTAAGTTGAAAAATATGAAAACCATAAAAATGGAAAAATTTTGAAAAATAGGAAAGCGGGGTGTTTTAAAACTTGTGATTTCTTAACTCTCCCCACACAAGACTTTGCTACTTTTCAAAGGATTAGTTTGGGGAGGTTTTGGAGTATTTGGTTTTAGAGCATATAATATTGCGTGAGGACACGACAATCACTTAGTTTGGGGAATTTTGATATATGAGAAATCACATATCCGTTTTATACCAAAAATGACCCTAAAAAGATGGAAATTGAACAAATTATGCTTGTATATTGTGTATGTTGTCTTTTGTGATGTGTAGGTACGGATATTACAAAAATCACAAGAAAAGAGACAAAAACCGGGCAAAAATGAACACGAGACAGAAAGAGTACACAAGAGCCGGGAATTTATCAAGCAAAGGTCAACAAAAGTCAACCACAATCAACCTTGGTCAACTTATATAAAGACAAAACCTTGAAATTACCAAAAGGACCCTTATTGTTAAACCTTTTTCACCAAAAATCCAAAAATCAATAACACCGTTAGTCCTTTGTTACTAAGGGACTAACGATCGTTAAGTCCAAATTATATTAACTCTTAAAAATTACCAAGCCTTTAGCCCATCCCAAACCGTGGCCCAAAACATTATAAGCCCAAGTCAACTCTTATTTAACTAGGTCAAACAAACGAATAAAAAGAAAAAGGGCACGAATCAGTTTTTACTATTCATCATCATCCCCAATTAACCCTGAGTTAAATTAAAAGGGTAAAACTCACTTCCCTTCACTCATCCTACATGACAACAAAGATTCGAGTACAAAGCTCCACATCAGCAAGCAATTACGTCATCAAAGCCAATGATTGGCTCACTCTAACAACAAGGAATGCCACACAATCATCAAAGAAACACACAAAATGAGGAAATTTACACTAAAATGAGTGCAAAAGAAGCACAAGGCCTCCAAGAAGTTGGGATTGCCACGCTGGCAATCCGTGTGATCTATTCTCATCCAAGGGCTACAAATCAAGATCAAAATTCAGTTAGAGATCAAGGGCTGAGATCTAAGGGAGCGTCTCAAGGCTAGAACATTCCCCTCTTGCCTATAAAAGGAGCTTCATCTCACTCACAGAAGATATCTAGGAGTAAGGAAAGTAGCTTATTTAGATAATTTAGCTTATTGTATTTTCAATAAATGTAATTTTTTTATAAAGCTTGTATTTAGTTCAAACATTTAATAAAGGTTTAGTTTTACTCTTATTCAATTATAAATTCATGTTTTTACTCTAATGAACTATGGTTGATTAAGCTCTTTTGAAACTCAAATAAGCTCAATAAGCTTTAACGTCATGAACTCAATAAGGTAGTTAGATACTCAGTTAAGCTCTCAAAGCTTGACTGAGCTTATTGTCACTCAAATTCACCCTCAAATTTACCACAACTTATTTTTGGAAGGGAAGCCAATTGTGGAAGGGCTTCCTGGACCTTACCAGCTTATCATTAGATAAGCTGGAGCTTGTTGAGTAGCTTTTAAAAGCATTAATAGCTTTGTTTTGTGCAGAGGCTTTTGTAAGTCTTCATTTTACATTTTATAGCTTAATATTGCATTTTAGCTTATTACTGCTTTATGTTTGCTTATTTCTATTTAGAATAGCTTATTTTTGCTTATTATAGTTGTTAAATGCCTAATATGTTTAATTGTTAGTATAAATCTTAGTTTTCATGTATTTGATAATAAATATCTAAAAAAACAAAAATAATAGCTAGATCCTGCTGGCTTATAGTTATAGCTTATCTGATTGCCTGAATTATTTTCAGGTAGACTGATATTAGTTTGTCATTATCTGGTATTGTTGATCAAAGCCTTATTTCTCAATATTATAAGGTAAAAATGATTTTAAATTTTCTAAAGGGGTGTTTAGGTCAAGGCAGTATTAACCTAAGTTAATACTGTCAGGATCCCCTTTGTTCTTTAGATTGATTTATAACTTCATTTTTATATTTATAAAGTTAGGATTTAAGGGTCCTAGTTTAGCAAAATCAAATTTTTAAAAGGATTTTTAGTTGATTACTTTGGATCTATGGCCATAAAGCTCAGATCGATAAGCAATAAGAGCTCAAAATCTTTTCTAAGCTGGTTTAATTTTTCTATTTGCTCTTATTTTGGTCCTTAAATGATGTTTAAAGCAAGTCTTTAGTTCTGCACTTTTTGTTTTAAAGTTTTGATCATATTGTGTTAAGTGCATCAGCAACTAAAAAGGCCAAACTGCCATTTCCAAGCTGAAAATTCAGTTAGTAAAAGTAGGATTTAGCCTTTTCAAATTTAGCGCAAAACTAGTTTGTAGGCCAATATAAATAGGTTAAGGCTTATTTTATCATTAATAGCTTATTTGAATATCTGTCTTAGGTCTGCAAATTAGTCTATTTTAAAGTTTTCATAAAATTTGGAAAACCAAAAAAATTAGTATTCTGCCTGAACTAGTGTTTTCATTAGATAATTTCAAGCTTATTTTGAATTTCAAATAATTTTTTAATTGCTGTTTTAGATAAAGCTAAGGATAAGCCATTAAGTTAGTATAAGTCATTTAGTCATAAGGTTCCAATAGCTTGTTTGAAATTAAGCTCAAAAAGTCCTTGTTGTCTGTTTTTGATAAAAGTTTTGTGTCAAAATTACTTATTGAGTTTTTCAGCTTATGGCTAGTTATTTTTTGCTTATTTTTTTCTTTCATTTGCTCATTAGGTTAATTGTTAGTTGTATATAGCTTATTAGGGTCAGGCTTAAGCTTATTTTGTCTTTTCATAAAAATCAAAAACATAGTGCAAACAGTTAAAATAGCTTTTTCATTTAGACTTTTCTAAGCTTAAATAGATTTTAAAACACTTTTTAAAAGTTGATTTAGAAAGCATATAGGTCATGCTTTAAGATGGTATAGGCCACCAAGTCATAAGGTTCTGATTACTAGCTTTAAAATAAGCTCAAAAGTACCTACTTGGCCATTTGGCAAACATTCTTTATACCAAAGTGCTTATTTCTGTCTTTTAAACTTAAGGTTTGTTGTTTGTGCTTAATTCTTGTCCTCACTTGCTTGTTAGATTAGTTGTAGGATAGTTGTAGCTTGTTTAGCTCTGGCTTGAGCTTATTTTAGCTTATAAGTTCCTTTGAGTTTTGTGGAAAATGCCAAAAAGTGTCAAGTCACACCTGTCTTTTAAATTAGCTCTTTTCCAGCTTATTTTAGGTATTTAGAAAAGTTTCTTTTACAAAAGTTGCTCATTATAAGCTGTTTTATAAGTTTGTTTCAAAAAGTTTTTCATAAATAAAAAAAAGGGGAACAAGGGAAATCTTGGGTGAGCAAGGCTCGAACCCAAGACCTCAACCTTGTTCATCCCTCTTTTATACACACACACCACACCATCTGCGCCCTTGGGATTTTTACGCCCAAGGGTGCACTTATTATTCTTTTAACCTATTTCTAGTTCATAATTCAAATAAGCCCTTCGAGTGCTTATTTGAATTTTCCAGGCTTATCAGTTTAAGTTTTTTCTAAAATAGCATTTTTCCTGAGTTCTTTGTTACTTAAGCAATTTTTAGGATTTTTCTTAAAATTTTATTTCAAACTTTTATATTTTTCGTACATTTTTTTTTAAAAACTTTAAAAAATCATAAAAAATAGAAAAATAATCAAAAAATTTAAAATTCTTTTTTATAAATTTTTCTTTTATCATATTTTAGGTTTAGGAATTAAATTTGCTTTCGTAGGTCTTTAATTTGTTACACTTGCTTTTTAGTCGCGTTTCTTTTAATCACGTTAACGTTTTCGTAGATATTTTTATATGTGCCTTTATTTACCCACTAGTAGGATTTAGTTTTCAAAATCAAAGATCTTAGAACCATTCAAATCATTGTATAAACAAAAACGGAGTTTCAATTCATAATTCTTGGGGTATAAACGACCCGGTGAACACTTACCGGTTTAACGTACGATAATTTTATGTAGATTTTGCTTTTAATCTTTTTCCTCAAGGATTTCAAGTAAATTTATTTATACTTACGTATTATACGTGTATCACATGCCTCTTTGTACACGTTTTTAACACATTTATGTGCATATCCCTTTAAAAATTTTAAGTCCATGCCACCCAACCATGAACACGTGCCGTTGGTTTAGCCGCTCTGGTTAGACCTCATGGTCATTCTAACCCCATGGCAATTATGGTTCACTGGTCAGACCTCTAACTATTTTTGCAAGTTCTTGCTTGGTGGACTTAAATCGGGTAGTCCTGGTCAGACCTCGTGCTCGAGGCATAAGATGAGAACTAAACATGCTCTTAGCATTATTATGTTTTACTAATGTCTTGGCCGGTCTCATAAATCTAAGAGTTGCATTAAATGCAATTAACGCTCGTCGCTTACCTCTTGGCCCTAAACTTGGTTTCTTCGTATGGTCAAACTTTGTTGCCAAGTAAGAGGTCAAGTTGGATCTTAGTCTTAATTAGTAAATTAATTGGGTAGTTAATTCTATTAAGAATTTAATTATCAAAAATACTAATAAAATTGAACTTTTTCTAAATTGTAGATGACTACCACCGTAGTAAACAATTCGTTATTCAGGTTATTGTTTGAATTTTTTTTAACTAGAAACAACTTATTGGAATGGTATCGCAATCTTACGATTGTACTCTCTACTGAAGACAAGCTACCATTCCTAGAACAGCCAATTCCTGTTTTGCCAGTTCCACCACAAGGACAAGCAAATCCTCCTAATGTCATAACCACGCATCAAGCTTGGGTTAAGGCTCAGAAGGAAATTGATGGGCTTATGCTTATGACCATGGACCCAGAGATCCAAAAGACTCTGTAGCACCTTGGTGCATATGATATGCTCAAAGAACTAAAAACGTTGTATGTACTACAGGCAGATTAAGAGCATCTTCAGACCGTGCGAGAATTCCATGCGTGCAAACGAGAAAAAGGGCAGTCTGTTAGCTATTATGTCCTTAAAATAAAGAGCTATATAGACAACTTGGAGCTGTCTTGTGGCCTCTAATTGACTCAAGAACTATCTGTCAGCCTTATCTTGGTTTCACTAAGAAAGGAATACGAGGGTTTTGCGCAAAATTACAATATGCATAGCATGGGGAAGACATTTAATGAGTTGCATGCTATGCTGAAGCTACATGAGCAAACTCTTCCTCCCAAAGAAGTTGCACCTGCACTACATGCTATAAGAGCAGGGAGAATCTAGAAAAACCAGACGAAAAATTTGCATAAGGCTGCAAAGGGGAATCATAGGAAAGGCAAAGCGAAGATGGGCTATGCACCTGTGCAGGCGCCACCTTTTGCTCCCAAATCCAAGAATCCTCCAACACCCAAAAAGGATAATCCAACAAAGGACGCGATATGCCACCAATGTGGTGAGGCGGGTCACTGGAGAAGAAACTGCCCCATATATCTCTCAGAGTTGATGAAAAAGAAGAAGCTATCTCAGGGAGCTAGGACTTCAGGTATTTTCACCATAGAACTCCACTCTTTTTCTAGTACATCTTGGGTTTATGATACGGGTTGTGGTACTCACATCTGTATAACTACTCAGGGTCTCAGGGGAAGTAGGAAGCTGAAGCCGAGAGCTTTAAGTCTGTACGTGGGCGATGGTCATCGTACAACCGTTAATGCTATTGGCGATTTTCATTTGTGTCTCCCTAGTGGGCTTGTTTTAATTCTGCACAATTGTCATTATGCTCCCTCCATTACAAGGGGGATCATATTAGTTTCTCGTTTGTACAAAGACGGTTTGTTAAACCGCTTGAGGATGAAACTTCAATTTCTGTTTTTAAAAAATATGATTTATTTTAATGCAATCCCCTCGTATGAATATTATGAATTGTTTATGTCTTCTTCCAATACAAATCATGAATGTTCTATGTGATGTTTGTATCAATAAACAAAGAGCAAGCTTAACTTGACTCTGCTCTCTTGTGGCATTAACGACTTGGACACATTAACAAGAATCGCATAGGAGATATTTGCAACATGATGGACTTCTAGAATCCAACTGACATTGAGTCTTTAGAAAGATGTGTTTTCTTGTATTCGGGTAAAGATGGCACGGGAGAAAACCGTTATTCACATCAAGTGGAAAGGGCCCACAAGATCTACTTGTACTAATCCACTAAAACGATGTAATGTGGTCCCATTCAAGATTAATGTCAAGACAAGTATCTTACTACTTCGTCACATACTGACGGACTTTAGTCGCTATGAGCTATGTTTACTTTGCTTAACATAAACATGAAGTGTTTTTTTGTTTTGTTTTTTTTGTGAAACTTCAAAGTGTTTCAAAAGGAAGTAGAAAATCAACTCGGGAAGACCATAAAATTACTACGTTCTGATCGTGGAGGTGAATATATAAGTCAAGAGTTTTTTAATCATCTAAGGGATCATGGGATTATTGCCCATAGAACTCCTCCCTACACGCCGCAGCATAATGGAGTGTCGAAAAGGAGAAATCGAACACTGCTAGACATGGTTCGATCCATGATGAGTCAAACTACTCTACCAAAGTCCTTTTAGGATTATGCCCTTGAGTCTGCTGCACGCATTCTCAACATGGTTCCAACTAAGAAGGTTGATAAGACACCATACAAAGTATGGCATGGGCAAGCCCCTAAGCTGTCTTACTTAAAAGTATGGGGTTGTGAGGCACTTGTTAAGCGTGATACACTTACCAAACCTGAAAACTAGAACCTAGAGCTTTTAAGTGTATCTTTGTAGGATACCCAAAGGAAACGATGGGATATTCTTTCTACTACCCACCCGAGAACAAAATCTTTGTTGCTCGAAATGCTGAGTTCTTTGAGAATGATGTCATAGATCATGAAGCAAGTGGGAGGCTAAAAGATCTTGAAATTATTCAAGAAGAAGATACACATCCTTCTTTAGACACTAGCTTAGATCATGAAGAGGATGATCAAGAAATTGATGAACCTCAAAGTGATCTCAATCCTATTCGTAAGTCCATAAAGATACGCCGTCCCACAGATCGATTGTGTTTGTACGTCGATACTGAGGAACATGAGTTAGGGGATCTCGGTGAACCCGCTAACTATAAAGCCGCATTGTTGGATCCTAAATCTGACAAATGGCTTAATGCTATGAATGTGGAGATGCAATCCATGAAAGACAACGAAGTCTGGGAGTTAGTTGAGCTTCCTCCTGACGCAAAAACTGTTGGTCATAAGTGGCTCTTCAAAAAGAAGACCGACATGGATGGAGCTCTACACACCTATAAAGCTCGTCTGGTAGCAAAGGGCTTCACTCAAACCCCTAGGATTGATTATGAAGAAACCTTTTCTCCTGTTGCAGCATTAGAGCTATTAGGATTCTTATAGCCATGCAGCGTTTATAGCTTAAGGATATTGGCAAATGGATTTCAAAACTGCTAATCCACAATGGAAATCGTAATGAAGAGGTATACATGGACCAACCTGAAGGTTTTGTCAGCCAGAAATATCCAAACCAAGTATGCAAGCTCACAATTCTATTTATGGACTTAAGCAAGCATCTACTCAATGGAATAAACGATTTGATGATGAAATTAAGAAATTTGGATTCAATCAAAATCGTGATGAGCCATGTGTATATGTAAAAGCTAGTGGGAGTTATGTCACTTTCCTAATCTTGTATATCAATGACATACTGATCATGGGGAACAATATTCCAATGTTACAAAATGTAAATCCTACTTTGGGAAGATGTTTTGCTATGAAAGATTTAGGAGAAGCTGCATATATTCTTGAATCAGATCTACCGAGATAGAATCAAAGCGATTAATTGGTTTATGTCAAAGCGCTTACATTGAGAAAATCTTGAAGAGATTTTATATGAAGAATTCCAAATGTGGCACTATCCCAACGCAAGAAAAGCTGAAATTGAGCAAATCACTAGGTGCTTCAACACCTGCTGAAATTCGACGCATGTAAAATATCATATACGCTTTGATGTTGCATTCGCTCAGAAACAGAACAAGTCCGAGTTTCAACATAATCCTATGTGATGATCACTAGTACTGCTGTTAAGAACATTATGAAGTATCTTCGCAATACTAAAGATATGTTTCTTGTTTACAGAGGTGATATGAAACGAGAGCTCAGGGTTTTTTGCTACACTGATGCTAAATATCTGACGGATGCTGATGACATGAAGTCTCAGACTGGATATGTGTTCGTTTTAAATGGAGGTGTTGTTGACTGGAAAAGCACAAAGCAGAGTATCTTTGCTACTTCATCTATAGATGCTGAATACATCACTGTTTTTTATGCATCAAAAGAGGCTGTATGGATTCGTAAATTCATTTCTGGGCTTGGTGTTGTTCCCACAATTGAAGAACCTATAAATATGTATTTTGATAATATTGGAGCCATAACAATAGCGAAAGATCATGGAGTCACTAAAGGTGCAAGACATTTCCCGCAGAAGTTCACTAACTTTCAGAAACCGATAAGAAATTGGGTGATGAAGAGGATAGAAAAAGTTGACACAAATGACAACTTAGCTGACCCTTTTACAAAGGCTTTAGTATTTCCTAAACATTCTGAATTGACTGAGAAAATAAGAATGATATCAGCTAGTAGTCGTATGTAAATCTGTGTTTATTAGTATTTGGATAATTTGGAATTGTAAGACAGTTTTTAATTTCTGATGAATGAAGATACTTGGTATTTGTTTTTCAATCATATAATAACTGTTATTCTAAATTTGCATGTTTAATCCTTGAATGATTTATCATTCTAAATTTATCCATTATCGGTTAGCAATATGAGAATATTGTTATGTAAGGAAAATGTGAGTATTGGTTGTATTTTTTGAATATATGGATTGTTCCCGCCAAACTCATGTGTATTCACAAGGGATGCATAATTGGATTACATCCCACCTTCAGAATAATTACTTTGAATCCTCTGTCATGAGTAAATGTCGAAAATGGTTTAAAAGTCGTCCTTTGACTTGAGATACAAGCAAGTTCTGCATGTGTGGATATCATTTTTTGAGTCTAAGTCAAACGCTATCCTGAATAAGGTAGTCATAAAGGCTAATCTTGGAAATGATGTGAAGCAGCATTCACAATACTTGTAGTCAACAAAGAATTTGTTCCTCCACTTGATATGTGTTGTATGATACTATGGGCTCTCTCCAGAATTAATCAGATAATTGCATGACCGTGCCCAAAGGGTAATACAAGATGATTCTTGATTACATTTGCTAAATCTGAATTAACTCTATAACTAGAAACATAATTTAAACTATATGAAATGAGTTAGGATCCATATCTATGGTTTAACGGTATCTAGAACAAAGGGATGATGATTAAAGCAAGAAATAAACTAACCATTAATAAGCTGAGATTTTCCTTGAAACTATTATCTAAGTATTTCTAATCTAAAGATAATTGTGTGTGTTTGCTAGACGTTGCCAATTATCAGTATATCTGTATCCTGCTACTCCGACTCTCAAGTGGGTGCTGTTGGAAAATGGTAGTCGGTTTTGCAAGTTATACGTTAGAAATACGTGAGCCTATTGGGGGCACACGCGTTAAACACATAGAGTATGTTTTACTTCACGATAATATTTAAATAGTCGTTATTTAACCGTTAATTGTTTAACTAGTATAATGAATATTTAAAATATAAACCCGAAGGATTAAAAACGAACAAAACCCGAATCTAAGGGGTGGCCTATTGTAGCCGACTCCCACAAGGATTCAAGGGGGTGTTTGGTTCGTTTAAGGGTAAAGAGAAAGGGAGGAAAAGGAAACTTCGTTTCCTTGTTCTACAAGAATTAGGTAGGGTTGGGTGCCTATATAAACCCCCACCCTACACCTTATTATTCATTTAATTGATCAACTATCAAATCCATAAAAACCCTAAACATGTTTCGGTTTTCCTCTTACCCTTGTTCGATCGAATTTAATCCCATAAGGGATTTTCGGTTCTTGTTTTTCCTCTACCGAACTTGATCAAAACCCTTTAGGGTTTTCGGTTTCCCTCACCTTCACTTGGTGCTCGATTGGTGTCTCTCCTAGCTCGACAAGACATAAACCCACATAAGGGTTTATTCGGTTTTTTGTTCTCAAAACCCTAACCGAGTTAGGGGTGTTTGGTATTCGGTTAAACCCTAACCGAATTAGGGTTTGCTTTGGTTTTCAATTACTAGAAGCTCACAAGGTACGATTGGTAATTGGTGTATACTCGTGGTGTTTGGATTCGTGAAGGTAGACTAGCAATCAACTCGTACTTGGTTGACGTGTTTGTGTGAGCAACCGTAGAGGCAGTAATTTAACTGCTAAACTTGTTTCAAGATCAAGATCAAGAGGTAAGTAATTATTTACTTTTCATGTTATAATTATTTACTTTATTAAGTGTTAATCTATGTGCCTTAACTAGATCCAATCCGCTACGTACTCGTAGCTAAATTGGTTACCTAGAATGTTAAATCCCAACAGTAAGAACATCAATCGTTATGCCTTTAACAATAATAAGTTTTTTTCAGGCTTAATGAATGACAACATGTTTTTGGTTGTTTTGTAATGGCATGGTTATTCTTGAAGTGGTTATCTGCTTATTACATATGTAACCCCACCAGACACTACCATATCTTGATAATAGTCATTGAATGCTAGCCTACTTTTGTGATTATATATTATTTTTCAACGATTTACATGATACAATTATGTGGATTTCGGATATAATGTTTAATAGTTTTGATGGAAAAATACCTGTAATATCAACATCAGTAAGGTCTGTCCCACCTATTAGACCACTGGACCGTCCTCCAGGTCCATCTATTCCATGACCATACAATGGCAATGGTTCTATGAGCAGATACTCTCCTTCATCCTGCTCACTAAAAAGATGATAAAACCATTTCGGGTTAAATATCTCGTTATAGTATGATGAGGTGTCATTTTATACACTATTTCGGGGTCATTTAACCCCATAAATCATGCAAATATGCCCAGATTATGTGCTTAATCGTTTGTTTTCAGGTTTTTAGCACTTGGATGGCATTTGGAGGAAATACACGTGACTTGGGCTCATTTGGAGAAGAAACGGACGAGATTACGGACCTACACCAAATCCATAAAGAAATATTGTTCTCAGAGCGTGGAGACGACGTCGCAGGCATAAAGCGATGCCGTCGTGATCCATCTAGTGATGGCGTCAGAGATTTAGTGATGGTATCAAGACGTGGCCTACTTAATGAGGATCTAGAATCATCCACGTAGCAACGGCGTCAGGATTACAACGCGACGCCGTCGCAGCGATATCTCTATATATACTAAACCGATTTTCGGGTTTTAAGTGTGTAACTTTGGGGTAACTTTGTATAACTTTTGGGAGACGAAACCTAGCTCTTGTAGCAGCTTCACAGGTCATTTTTAGGGCCTCAAAAACCTATTGTACTACCTTGAATCCATTTTTTTAATTCAAGTAAGGTTATTTACCATTAATCATTCAATATGTCTATGTTTTGCATGATTGATTTATCTCTTTGCTTTCTTTATAACATGCGAGGCTAAACCCTCTTTTGTATTTGCTTATGATTGCATGAAAGTCAGATTGTAGATCCTTTTACTGTTGCTTCTTGATTGATGATTGTGCGCATTAGGTTCTAGAAAACCATCTTTTGTTTGTATCGCTGTAGATACCTCTAGGGAAACGCGAGTGCGTAGAAAGGATACCATCGGGTAACAGTCTTCATACTACCTTGCCCCTTTATATGGTTGATCCCTCTTAAGATATTTCACATGCATTTAATGTACTCTTAGGGGCCTTGTAATAGTCTTCATACTACCTTACTTGTGCGTTGCCCTAACAGAATATTAAATAGACGGCGGGTTCGTGTAATCCGTTCATGACCTAGGAAATACTTACCTTTATCATCACAAGTGTGACAAGGCAACAGGATTAGGAGAAGCAATCTGATAAGTAGTGCATGATTAAGTAAATACATTTAATTATCATAAAGTTATCACTAGTAGATTAGATATTAACTAGTAGTTAGACAAACCAACCTCTCAAACCATAGATTTACTTGCTTTTCTATAAATATAAAAGCACAAAAATAATCTTTTCTCAACCCCTAGAATTATGTCAGACCGTGATCAAGACTTGCCAACCTATTCCCCTAAAGAACGATAACAACCCCCGAGTCTTGCCTATACTACTACTACAACGGTTAGGTTCTCTGCCTAGGGAGTTGTAAATTTCTTGTAGAAATCACTTACGACAACCGCACCAAGTTTTTGACGCCGTTGCGTGGGGAATAGTTTGTTGATAGAAATAATGCCTAAAAACATTATTAATATTATTTTACATCTTTATGTTTTGATAATCACAAAATATAAAAACATTCAATGTAAAATTAAATGTAAACAAGTAATTAGTAGTAAATTTTCATTTTAAAAATTATATAACGTAAAGGTATGAATAAATAAATACTTAATGCATTTTATGATCAAAAGAAATTTTTATTCAAACCTTACACTTTTATAAAATGTTGTAAACATTTTTATAAACATTACAAAATATTTTCTACAATTAAAAGAAATGTTTTATTCAAAATAAACATTTTGAAATTTAAATTTTCGGACCTAAAATGGCTAGAAAAGTTCCAGAAAATCCCCCATACACAAAAGACAAACAGGGGAGCCCCTAGTCTAGGGCAGCCCCCTTAAATATACGGGCGCCCCCCCTTAATTTGAAGGGGACCGCCCACCTATTTAAGGGGACCGCCCATAGACTGACGCTTCTCCAGATTGTCCTATAAATACTGGATTTTTCCCCACTATTTTCTCACCGTTTGCACTCATTCTTTCTGATCTAAAACAACCCACACATTTCATTAAAAACCTTTGATCATCTAATTATAAATCATTGTTTCCAAGTGATCCAAGCTCAATTTCTCAAGTGCAAGAGAAGAATACTTCCATCATCAAGTGAAGAAGTATTACACCTCAAGCGTGTATTGCAATCTTGTTGCATCCATATCACAATTTGTAAATCATATGTAAATTTGGTAAAGTTGGTATAGATAAATCTTGTGATTGTTGAAAGTATAGTTAAATCTAGTATCTCATCCAAGTTGGTGATAGTATAGGTGGAGAATTAAAGTGAAGTAGTGAAGTAGTGGTGTGAAAAAAACCAAGGTGTGAAGAAGTTATGTAGTTGTGAAGTTGTGTTGTAAAGTCGTGATAGTAGTGAAGAAGTTGTGAAGTCGTGATAGATTGGTTCTAGCTAAGATTAGAACTCGACATCTAGCTTAGTGTCGCTCTGATACCAATTGTAGTATATTGGATATCATAACACAATCAAGAGATGATGGGTTGGCCGATTCTAGAGAGAGAAAATGGGAAGTTCTAGTGAGAGAAAATCACTTAGTGTGTGTTTGTAATACAATGAACAACCAACCCTTCCCATGGCTGGAAAGGGTGTTTAAATACAAGAGTTTAAGTGCCCTAAGTGGGCTATGGAGTGGGCTAACATGTGGGTAAAGACCCGGCCCAACACCATAAGTCATACGCTAACGATTAAACTACGAGCTATGCTATTCTAGACAATACACGGGGTGACCGAGTCTTTTTCGTAAACCTAACAATCTCCCCCTAAGGGAGGTCACCCCAGAAAATACAGTTTGAATTCTAGCATTCTAAGTCTTGATCTAATGACAGTAGCTCGTAATCTTTGATTCTTCATTCATTGGTTTCTTTGTACAAAATGTAGTGATCTTTTGACTTTAAGCTTTAGCTTGTTCCATTAGGCTTGTCTTTGTATGTGATCTTGAACATTCTTGAGATCATCAGCCAATCTTAATCTCTAATCATCATCTTGTGATCTTTTACTTTGTGTGCTCGTGACTTTTAGGCCGACATGCTCATACTTGTTGCAATCTTGAAACCATGACTTAGTATTTGCATAACTTCATCACTTCATGACTTTATTACTTTCACGTACTGATGAAGAAGTTGATATCAGAGTTGCGGAAGCTTTAGGTCATTCTTCCTTGATGTTGCGAAGTCATTGAGTCTTGAGTATGAGCATGTGGCTATGAACTTGACTCTGCTAGAACAGGTTGACGCCATCTCCATCTTTATATGAACCTGTAATAAAACAGTTAGCAATAAAGTTATGGGACGAATATGGCTTTGTCATTCGCCCATGTTTGGTTGGAGTAACCTTCGAATCCGTGAGGACCGACCTGTGATCAGGTAGATTCAATCTTAAGAAGAATCTCCTTGACAGGATTTCCAGCATCAGTATCGGATCTTCTAATGCATAAACATCATAATCTCCTTACTTGTCTGTTCTCTTAATTGGAACGTCTCAAAGCAGACAGCACGATAAAAGTAAATCGGTTAGTTACTATCTTACCGATCGAGGATGAAAATTGATTTGAAAATCAATGGATGTATCACTCGAGAAATTGATTTTTGTGACATATCGAGAGTTTTAAGCATTTATCAAAATTCGTCAATCGTCAATTCAAAAATCTAGACCGATTCGATATCCAGTGTCACAAGTTTGACCCAGAAAGGATCTCACAAGTCACCTACCATGAGCTTGTTTGATGTTAGCTCAAGCATGATTTCCATCTTCATTGTGAGTACATAAGTATCACTCGGATGTTCTGGCAAAATCACAAGGATGATGCGTAGGACTCTGATTATACATTACTTGTTTTCACAGTGTGTGATAAACAAGAACATTTGAATTGTGTCCTAACGAGATTAATTGATGATCTCTTAGCTCTAGACTCAATAGTGCGTTTTAATTTAAGTGAGCGGAGGCTGGAGCAGACTGCCACCTTTTCAATACCAACTATCTCGGAGTGAGATATGTTAATACAAATAATGTCCAAAAATGTTATTTATATTTTTCGACCTCTCAATGTTTTGATAATAACAAAATGTGAAAACGTTTACGATAAAATTAAACATTTATAAATTAATAATCATAAAATTCTATTTCTATGATTAATCACTTAAGGTATGGATAAACAAATCATTAAACATGATTAGTGATCAAGAAAATAATTTTTTCTTAAATCTTATACTTCCACAAAAATGTTTTTATAAAAATATAAAAACAAATTATTTATTAATTAAAAGAAATGTTTTATTAAAAACATAAAATTTGAATTTCAAATTTTCCCCCCAAAATGGAAGGTTCCATAACAGATACAACCTTCACCACAAAAGGACAAAAAAGGGAGCGGAGTCTAGTGGCGGCCCCCTTATAGGGGCGGCGGCCCCTTTATATATAAGGGGCCGCCGGGACCGCCACCAGCAACGGCTACTTTTTTGTCCCCTATAAATACTGGGCCACCCATTTCAAAATCAGACTTCCTCTTGCCAAAAATTCTATCAGATCTAGTTTTCTCTCTTCTTCCTTTCTTTCTAAAACACATATCTTGATCACTAACATACCTTGATTTTGTTTCAAGTGATTAATTCTTTCTTCCTCCTTTCTTCACCTTCTAATCAAGTGCAAGAGAAGAACAATCGTATTCTTCTATATACGAATTGTTATCAAGTGATCTTTCTCTCTTCTCCTCTTCAAGATTACAAGCATTCATTAGATTTATTTTGTGTTGTTGTATTAATTGGATCAAGTGTAGATCCAAGTGTGTAGATTGTATATTGGTGTGATTTGGATTGTGTGTCAATCCAAGAGTGTAGATCTTGTGAGTGTTTGAAGACTTAGTGAAGTCTTAGATTAGTTCTAGCTAAGATTAGGACTCGACATCTAGCTTAGTGTCGGAAAAGAAAGTAAGCGACATGTAAACGGTTTTCTCCGCCTAAAGGGAGCTTGTTGACATAGTGAAATCTCGAGTGGAGTGCTCGGGGAGTGGAGTAGGAACGAAGAGGTGCTTCGTTGCCGAACCACTATAAATCTCGGTGTCTTGGTTTGATCGTTTCTTTCTTTATCTCTTTACTTATTACTTGCATTATTAGATAGTTTAGTTGTGATTCATATTGTTGGTTGATTGACATACATCTCGAATCAAACTATTTCATAAGCAAACTTTTAAAACGCTAATTAACCGGTAAAACTATTCAACCCCCCCCCCTGGTTGTTGTGTTTGTGTGTATGTTTGAAAATGTTGTGTTTTTTGTTGTGACTTTGTGAAATGATTTGTGTTTTGCTGTGTTTTGTGTTTTTGATGTGAATGGTTGTTGAAATTGGTGTGTGGTGATTATTTGATGTTGGATTGAATTGTTTGTGATGGATTTTGAATGAATGTTGTACTAAAACATATCTTGCTTGTGCTGAATGAATGTTTGTGATTGAATGTGGTTTTTTTTGTTGTTTGTGTGTGGGAATGAAATTGGATTTGTTATGTTAGTGAATTTGTTGTGATATTGATTGTTGTTTGAATTGTTTGATGTTTTTGTGATATGATGAATGAAATTTGTGTGAATGGAAGGTGTGGTGAATTGTGCTGAATGTGTGTTTGAATGAATGTGTTGGTGTGTTGGTTTTGAATGTGATTGCTGTGGTTTTCCTGTGAATGTATGATGTTTGTTTGAATTTGATGTTTGAATTGAAATGAATGTGATGTGAAATTGCCAAACCCTTAAACTTGTTTTTAATTAATGTGAAAGGAGGAAAAGAATAAGTGCAAGGGCCATTTTGTTATTACTCAAAAAAGAACAAGTGGGGGGGCAAAACTGCCAACCCCCCTAACTTGTATACACAAAGGACGAGCTTTGCAACTACTTATATAACTCTTTGGGGGGGGTGGGGGGGGAATTTGTTTTGCCAAGTTCCCCAAAAAGTTTTACCACAAGGACCAATTGTGCAATAAAAGAGATAACTTTGAGGGGCCATATTTGCCCATTCCCCAAACCTTTCTCTGTTATAACCCCAAACCGTTTTTCCCGCCCATTCTTTCCCCCCAAAAAACAATCACGGGTCTATAAACCCGTTTTTACCCCAAAGACCTTCATCCCCTCCATGGATAATCAACTCCCCCCTCCCCCACTACCTTTCCCAGCCACAAAGGTGCCAACTTGGCAATCCCACACCCCCCAAGACCTATTTCGACGACTAGGATTGATTTTAAAGATTGAAGGGCCAAGATTAAGGGTTTTAACACTCTCACAAAACAAACACACCTGTGTTTGTGTGTCTACAAACAAGCACAACAAGAAAAAAAGGAGGGGTGAAAAAAGATGACCTAGCTTTAGTTTTGGCTATAAAAGCCTTGGTAAGCCATTGTGGCCAAATATTCTAAATGTATTAGCAAGTTTTAAATACAGTTTTTTATTAAGTTTTTAATTGTAAGTTTAAAGTGTTTTCAAGTTAACCTCTCTTATGCATTTGTAATTTTTAGTTTTAATGAAAATTTAAGCCGTTTTTACTTCATAAGCTCTCAATAAGCTAATTTGAGCTTAATCTTGTTAATAAGCTCAAAATTTAGTTTAATATCTGTTAAAAGTTCTTAAATACTGTTTTAAGTTGAATTTAGTTCATAAATGCTCATTTGATGGTGATTTTGGAAGCTTTTGGAGAAATAAGCTAATATAAGCTTATGAGTTATTGTCAAGGTTTTAGCGGTAGGAGCATTAGGACAGGCTTTTAGGGGCCACTCACTCAGAAAGAGTGGCCTTGTTTCTGAGACAACAAAATCCAAGGTTTCAATTCTAAATTTCCAATTAGCTTAATTTTTTTGTTGTAGACACTAGCTTATTTTGCTTTCAATATTTGTTAACACATATTAGTTTACGCGCCTAGGGCTGTTTGTTAATGGTTTTAAAGGTTCTTTAGTGCATAATCTTTTGGTTCTACATTGAGCTTATCTCTCAAAATACTGGTCGGTAAGTGTTAGTATAGCTAGTTAGAGAACATAATAGCTTATTTTTCTTAATAAAAGCTAGGATTTTTTAGTTTAAAATAGCTTAAAATAGGTTCAAAATAAGTAGAAGTAGCTAAAAATTTTCAAGATATTTAGCTTAAAAAAAAATGGATTTTATTACCCACTTTGGTTTGTAGTTTTTGAAATAAATGGGTCGTTTGGGATAGCATTCAAAGAGGGTCAAAAATGGTTCTTGGAATGGGTTATGACATTAGGTTGGATTTCGTTCAAGTTGGTGTTAAGCTCATTTAAGCTGATTTTAAAAGGTTTCTCACGTTTTGAAAAACTGTTTTTCAAAGTTTTTGCAAATAATTTTGAAACTGTGAGGATTTCTTTTATACCACAAGTGCTTATTTGGATAAGCACTTGTGAGTGTGACTTCAAGTACTAAAAAGGTGTGTTTTGTGTGTCTAAACAAGGCTGTTAGAAAGCCTTAGTCTTTTGACTTTGTGAGTCAAATCCACCAAGGTTCTTAGTGTCACAGTTTTAACAAATCCCAACTACCTTTTTCACTACCAAAAATAAGCAAAGTAAATTAAGTTTTAGAGGTTGAAAATTGGTGCACAAGCTCCTTAGCTATAGCACTCAATCTGTTTAAGCTTCTTTGTTGTTTTCAGAGTTAGTTGACAGCTTTAAAATAAGCTGTCATATAAGCCTTGAGATTTGCCTTAAAAGCTCCCTGGTGCAAAAGGGGAACTTAGGCTTGCTATTTCAAGCCTATTAAGCACACTTAAGCCCAACTTTTTGGCTTATTTTAAGAGTCTATAAGCTCTTAAATAAGCCCTCAAAGTTTCAGGCCTTAGGAAGCTTATTAGTTAGCTTATTTTCAAGCCCAAACCTTGCTTTTGGCTGTTTTTGATAACTTAGGTGTAAGGATTGCTTATTTTACTTCCCTGGCTTATTTAGCTTCTCTTATAAGCTCTTCTTAGCTTTTAGTTGCTTTTTAAGTTAGTTTAGTTAGGTTGTAAGCTTATGTGCCTTAAAATTAGCTTATTTGTCCAAAGACTTGGTATAAATGTTAGCCTTGTAAGTTAGTTTAGCCTTTCTGCCATAATAAGCTCTTTATAGCTTATTTAGACTTAAGCTTTTAGTTCTTTGCAGC
>BQNB010053700.1:1751-39874 GCA_026074375.1 Tanacetum coccineum
CTCTCTAATAATATGGATACTTTTCTTTTCCATTTTACCAAGCCTCCGGATCTTGTGTTATAAGGGTGAATCATGTTAACAGATAATTAGTCCCAATAAATCTATTTATAACATTCACGCTTACTTAACCAGTACAGTCGGTCAAGCAATTGACGGTTCATGATAGTTCGGGCAAGAGAGTGGTCTAATCTCTACTTAGGCAACACGTAAACAGGAGATTATAACCGAAAATACTTGTGTCCAATGAAGAAATAACCATTGTATTCCATAAACACTTAAATACTTTAAATCCATAGTAAAAAGAGTGTTGATATCAGTTTATATCGATTTGTAATGAGTATGTAAACAATTTTGTAAACGTGTATGTAACCAAGTTACGAAATCAAGTATGTAAGAGAGATTGTAAATAAATATGTAAGCAAGTTGTAACGAGCATGTATTCTCCCCCAAGATTTGTAAAGCAAATGTAAAATAAGTGAAAGAGGGGTTATAAACTCACCTTGATGTTGCAGAACAATTAGCATAAATGCGAATAATAAGCACAGCACAACGGAAAATGGAACGGCTCGACCAAGAAGATGCAGCTTAACTTAACGGTTATGTCCCACTAGATTAGGACGATGAATTTTGGGTTTTCTAATGGATGAGTACATCAACGCGTCACATTGATAAAGGATTGAGGTTTCAAGTTGTAAGAGTTTGGTGGTTGGTTAAATAAAATATCTCGAAAAGCAAATGCAAAGTATGTAACATATTCCGTATATATGACATATGAAAAAGAAACAATTATACAATTCATATGGTGAATTATATAATAAAGACAAACAACCAAAAGAATAAGTCGCAATATATAATACTTTACAAGTATTATATAAGAAACATAAGAAAAATAATTGTAACAATATAATTCGACACGTTTTCGGAAATCACCAATTTAATTAGTAACAGTTTTTGTGTAGAAGTAAACGCACGTTTTTAAAGTTATGAATTAAGTAAACGATGTTTTCAAAGTTTTTACAAAAGTTATTACTCCCTCTGTCCCAATTTATTTGTCCCTGTTTGACTTTGTGGGTATTTCCTTATCAACTTTGACCTTAAATAATTTTTTTTTGTTATATAAGACTTGATGAAAATTATACCAATAGAATATACATTTAAAACTCAATCCATTTATATATTTTGCATCATATACTAAATAAAACAAACAAAATTATTTAAGGTCAAAGTTGATAAAGAAAGACTCAAAAAGTCAAACAGGGACAAGTAAATTGGGACGGAGGGAGTATTTTATCTTCTAGTCGTGAATTATAAAATAATATTCTATATTTAGTGTTTCGTTACGTGTTTTAACTAAACTAGTTGCATTGTTTATAAAAGTATAGTTTTCGTTTATTTACCGATTTATTGTATCATTACAAAGAAGTAACTTTAAAACTATATAACTTTGTCATTTTATTGGGTTTTTATGATAATAGAAATCTAAGTGAAAAATTACTAATTATCGTAATTTATAGAAATTTCGACATGACCTATTCGTTTATACAACGTTTCCCATATTTACAAAATTTAACATTTTCCCCTTAATCAAATAGATGTTGCAATATCTGCATGTGTTTCAATATATATATACATATAAACAAAATCAAAAGGTAATAAAATAAGTAAAACCAACACACCCTAACTGCTTAAACCAAACGCACCCTACTCGGCTATTTCAAAGCGAAACAAACACCCTCTTAGGGCTGTTAACCCCAGAACCAAACGCACCTGAAAGCTGTTACAACCAAATACACCCTATGTTGTTAAACCCGGATCCAAACACCCCTTATGGTTGTTAACCAAAATTCCAAACACACCTGTAGGCTGTTAGAACTAAAACCAAATGCACCCTTAATATTTTAAGAACCCAAACGCACCCTATGGTCGTTTACACAGCCAAACGCACCCCTTTGGTGCAGAAAACGCATAAACAAACACACCCTTGATGTTTTAAAAACCCCAAACGCACCCTAGGGCTGTTATAGCTAAACCACGATGGCGGCATGGTGGTTCAGCTACGACTGAGATCATTTTGGTGGGGCTGAGTCGTGGTGGGGTGAAGATGGTGGTGGTTTCGGTTGTGACGTAGGCGGTGATGGGGCTGCGAAGGTAGGGCAGCCATGGTGGCTGATATAAAAGGTGGTGTCGTGGGGTGGTCATGGTGGCGTGAGAGTGACGATGGCTGTGGGGATGAAGGTGGTGACGTGGTGGGGATGGTTGTGTCATGGATCAGAGTGGTGGCGGTAGGGGAAGCCGACGGCGGCGGTGTCCGGAGTTGGCCGGAATCTCGCCGGAGCGGCGCCGGAAAATGAGAGAGGAAAGTAGAGGCTAGTTTATAATGAAGTAACCCTAATTGGTTACACTTATATAGATGAAAGTTATAAAATAAAGTGGCAAGTCTAGATTAGCCTAAGGTTGAAACTGTAAATATTACCACAGGGACCAAAAGTGTAATTTTTGTTAAATACTGGTTCTGGACACGTTTAAGCTACTTAACAGATTACGTGGTAATTGTTTTTCTGTGACAATAAAAGATCAAAAGTCAAAAAGTCAAGTCGGACTCAAAAAGTCAAAGAGTAAAATAGTCATTTAAAATTTCGAAAATTGCCAGTTGTTACAGTGCCTACCCCTTAAATAAATCTCGTCCCGAGATTTAATTTGTGTTAACTGGTTATGTAACCAAGAAAAGAACTAAGATTTAATAACCAGTTTTTAAGCATGGCTTTGATAACTTTAGTCATCAAAATTAGATGTTTCGACACTTCTCAATATACCCAAAAAAAATTTTTTGCTAAGTTTGATTAGGATATTTAATCCATCAAAATAGGTATCTCAAATAAATATCATTACAGGTCTTATGACTTATATAGACGCATTATAAAGAAGGTCTCTTAATAGTGAAAACATCAAGAAGAAAGTGTAGTTGCGTGAGTGTGTCTGTATAAAGTTTCAAATGATCAAGGGCGAAGTCTCGTTTCTGATATCTGTAATGTTCGATAATTAATATCGGACGAGGCTAATGGATGTAAGTATTCAACTTACTTGGCAAAACCAGGATGTATCGCGACCTAAGTCTTCGTACTAGTGGCCCGAGATGAATAGTTCGACTAGATGTTTCGTCGATAGGTGTTTATCTGGTTTAAGGGGGTTGCATTACCTATTGGATAAAGTTGTACAAGCTGGGACCGCTCCAGGACCCAAAAACAGCAACCATAACGACAATAACTATAAAAAATGGTGATGAGATGCGAAGAGTGAGGACATTTCGAGAAACAATATCCCCAGAATAATGTTCAACAAATAGGAGGAGCTCACGGGAGAGCTTATGTAATAGGTGACGGAATATTGTACTCAATCGTTAGTTCAAGGATGAATCAAATCAATTAGCTCAAGTGTGCACGAGTCGGTTAGCTCCACAAACAGTTCATGATCGTAAAGATTTGTAACGGCAAAAGTAATAACGTAAGAATGAGATAAGGTAGTTCAAATAAGGCCTTAAGATTCCGCTAAGTGTTGGGACACGATTGTGGTTTCAAGACCTTTTTAACGGATTTCGGTGATTATCGGGTTCCAGTTCATACTCGTGTCATATCGGATACCATTAAGCCCACTCATTTATAATTCATTATTTGCATAAAGAAGTGTCCCAATTTATGTAAATAATGAATTGATAAACTTATGGTTCGGTGATTTACAATTTATTTATTTAAATGAAGAGGCATCTCAATCCTTTCAAATAAAGAGATTGTAAATCATCCTACTTAATAATTCCCGATGCAATACGCGTACTCACACAACCTTCAAGTTGGTGTATGACATGACGATGCATGTGCTCTAATGAGTATAGGACAAGTGTTTAAAACTCGTCTCCGGAGACGGGGAATAAAACAATCAGGCGGGATCGACATAGAGTTCAAGATAGTTAATGAGTACTCTGTTAAAGTAAATAAGATAAAGGTCATTATAAACGAGTCAACATAGCAATTATCATATCAATCCTCCTATTACAAGTCCCGCCCATACAAGACTTGTAATACTTAGATTCATACATAATCTCATGTAAACAAAATTGTGACGGTTTTCGCGTAATACGATATTGTATGAAGTTATGAAAAAAAATATTCTTAGAGACCATTGTTTAACTTACAATGTCTGAGAACGAAGTGAGACCATTGTGCAACTCACAATGTCTAAAAAAAGTAAAATGAGACCATTGTGCAACTCACAATGTCTAAAAAGTAAAATGAGACCATTGTGCAACTCACAATGTCTTAAGAAATGTTCTGGTATTTATATAAATAACTCTTATATAAATAAACGTACGATATACGCAAAAGGGATGCAAGCATATATATTATATATATGTATGTCATGTAAGCACTTAATGTAACAAGTAATGTAAGCAAGTAAGCAAGTAGTGTGTATGCACTTTGAAAATGTTTGTTGTGATGCAATGCTTGTGAAAACGGTTATAGTCTAGGGTAAAATATGCAACCTAGTTCTCTATAACCTGGCTCTGATACCAATCTGTAACACCCCCAAAAATGTGTCGCAGCGGAAATATGTCCGGGGGTGTTACTTCATAATACAACAACACAAGATACAAGAGAACGGCCTCTAAATGTGTCGTTTGAAAAGTAATCTCGTTGATTTTCTTGAAATTGATATAACATTTGTCCCATAATTGCATCACAATGAAAAGCTTAAAAGCAATAAAATGAGATTTGATCATTTGTATGTAAGTAGAAATCCATAAATGAAATCTTATCAATTTAAACTCCAATGCACATCAGTAAGCCAAGCATCTAATTCACCTGAGAAAAACATGCTTAAAAGTGTCAACATAAAGTTGGTGAGTTCATAGATTTTTATAAGTATAAACGTTGAAATCAAAAGATTTATAAAGTATGCATGACCATTTCAATCCTTATAATAGTCGCCAAAATGTAAGTGTAAATGTAGAACCAAAAAAGTATATTGTCTACTGCTTCACCACAGTATAATGAAAAGTGTTTAGTAATCAGTAATGATCAACAAAGTAGTGTGGACCACAAGATTTCCAAAATGTAAGTGACTACTATAACAGATACAGTATCACATAAAATGTATCTACTATTGCGCTAAGCTCATGACACCAAAGCTAATTTGTGTAGCATATAATATGCCAATTGTATCCTGCCCTACCGGTGTCTGACCAAGACACCCAATGAGATTTGACATGATATATATCCGTTTATCGGGAGCCCCGTGGGTAGTGAGCGCTACTTACTCGGATAGGGATAATTAGTCCCAATAGATCTATTTATAACATTCACGCTTACTTAACCAGTACAGTCGGTCAAGCAATTAACGATTCATGATAGTTCGGGCGAGAGAGTGGTCTAATCGCTACTTAGGCAACACGTAAACAAGAGATGATAACCGAAAACACTTGTGTCCTATGAAGAAATAACCATTGTATTTATAAACAGCTTTAAATACTTAAATCCATAAGTAGAAAGAGTGTGATATCAATTGAGTAACCGGGTTTGTAATGAGTATGTAAACAATTTTGTAAACGTGTATGTAACCAAGTTACGAAATCAAGTATGTAAGAGAGATTGTAAATAAATATGTAAGCAAGTTGTAACGAGCATGTATTCTCCCCCGAGATTTGTAAAGCAAATGTAAAACAAGTGAAAGAGGGGCTATAAACTCACCTTGATGTTGCCAAACAATTTGCATAAATGCGAATAATAAGCACAGCACAACGAAAAATGGAACGGCTCGACCAAGAAGATGCAGCTTAACTTAACGGTTATGTCCCACTAGATTTGGACGATGAATTCGGGTTTTCTGATGGATGAGTACATCAACGCGTCACATTGATAAAGGATTGAGGTTTCAAGTTGTAAGAGTTTGGTGGTTGGTTAAATAAAATATCTCGAAAAGCAAATGCAAAGTATGTAACATATTCCGTACATATTAAATATGAAAAAGAAAGAATTATACAATTCATATGGTGAATTATATAATAAAGACAAACAACCAAAAGAATAAGTCGCAATATATAATACTTTACAAGTATTATATAAGAAACGTAAGAAAAATAATTGTAACAATATAATTTGACACGTTTTCGGAAATCACCAATTTAATTAGTAACACTTTTTGTCTAGAAGTAAACGTACGTTTTTAAAGTTATGAATTAAGTAAAAGATGTTTTCAATGTTTTTACAAAAGTTATTATTTTATCTTCTAGTCGTGAATTAGAAAATAATATTCTATAATTTAGTGTTTCGTTACGCGTTTTAACTAAACTAGTTGCCTTGTTTATAGAAGTATAGTTTTCGTTTATTTACCGGTTTATTGTATCATTACAAAGAAGTAACTTTAAAACTATATAACTTTGTCATTTTATTGGGTTTTTAAGATAATAGAAATCTAAGAAAATTACTAAGTATTGTAATTTATAGAAATTTTCGACATGACCTATTCTTTATACAGACGTTGTACCCATATTTACAAATTTAAACGATTTCTTCCCTTAATCAAATAGATGTGCCAATATCTGTGCGGTTTCAATATATATACATATAAACAAAGTCAAAAGGTAATATAATAAGTAAAACCAACACACCCTAACTTGCTTAAACCAAACGCACGGGTACCGAAAAATAATCAAAACTTAACCCAAAAAACCCGTACTCGGATCCTGTTTCACAGCGAAACAAACACCTCATAGGGTTGTAACCCCAGAACCCAAACATACCCGAAAGTGTGTTACAAACCAAACGACATCCTAGTTGTTAAACCAAGATCCAAACACCCCTTATGGTTGCTAACCAAAATTCCAAACGCACCTGTAGGCTGTTAGAACCAAAACCAAACGCACCTTTAATATTTTAAGAACCCAAATGCACCCTATGGTCATTTACACAGCCAGACGCACCCCTTTGGTGCAGAAAACGCATAAACAAACACACCCTTAATGTTTAAAAACCCCCAAATGCACCCTAGGGCTGTTATAGCTAAACCACGATGGCGGCGTGGTGGTTTAGCGGCGGCTAAGATCATTTTGGTGGGGCTGAGCCGCGGTGGGATGAAGATGGTGGTGTTTCGGTTTTGAACGTAGGCGGTGATGGTGCTGCGACTGTGGGGCAGCCATTGTGGCAGATGAAGAAGGTGTTGTCCGTGGGTGGTCCATGGTGGCGGAGAGTGACTGGTTGCATGGAAGAATGTAGGTGACGTGTTTGTTGGTGGCGTGGTGGGGATGGTTGTGTCGTGGATCGGAGTGGTGGCAGTGGGGGAAGCCGACGGCGGCGGTGTCCGGAGTTGGCCGGAATCTCGTCAGAGCGGCGCCGAAAAATAGGAGAGGAGAGTGGAGGCTAGTTTATAATGAAGTAACCCTAATTGGTTACACT
Source organism: Tanacetum coccineum (assembly GCA_026074375.1). Lineage (NCBI taxonomy): Eukaryota > Viridiplantae > Streptophyta > Magnoliopsida > Asterales > Asteraceae > Tanacetum > Tanacetum coccineum. The sequence continues at coordinate 9,194 of BQNB010053700.1, forward strand.
TATATAGATGAAAGTTATAAAACAAAGTGGCAAGTCTATATTAGCCTAAGGTTGAAATTGTAAATATTAACACAGGGATCAAAAGTGTAATTTTTGTAAAGTATTGGTTCGGGACTCGTTTAAGCTACTTAACGGATGATTTAAAACACGAAACTTGCGCCATTGCGTTCCAAATGATTTTTCCCACGAAAACGAGTATTTACTCGAATATTATTTCATAAATGTTTTATAAACTCAATTAAAATGTTTGTGATTTATTGTGTAGTCATCGGGTAAGTTTTGTCCGTAAAATGAAACTTTAAGTTAAATGTCAAGCATAACTTAGTGCTGCTGGTAATATTAATGAAAATTATGCTAAGTAGTTAGTACTGGTAGTATAAAAGTTACCACTGCTAGTTACTACTGTTAGTATAATTAGTAATGTTAGTATAAAGTTACTGCTGCTAGTAGAAGTTAAGATTGTTCAAAGATGAAGACTAAAAATATACTAAGTAGTTACTACTGCTAGTTACTACTGTTAGTATAATTAGTAATGTTAGTATAAAGTTACTGCTGCTAGTAGAAGTTAAGATTGTTCAAAGATGAAGACTAAAAATATACTAAGTAGTTACTACTGCTAGTACTAAAGTCAGTACTGCTAGTGTATGTTAGTACTGCTAGAGTAAACTTCTAAGTAGTTAATGCTGCTTGTGCTCAGTTACAACTGCTGAGTGATTACAACTGCTGGAAGGTTTATGTTGACAGAGATGAGATCAAAAGCTTATCAGAGAAGAGTTAAAGATTGATTGGAGAACAAGAATACTTACGGAGATAAGTATTAGTTATTTGTAAAGAAGATATGTATAACTTATTTGTTTAAGAGATTATGTTTGTTTATAGAAAAGTTCATGATAAGTTAGGAAAGTATTGTAAGCCTTATAGGACTCCTTGGTGTATAAAAGGAGGTCCTAGGGCATAATGTTAGCAGTACATCTTTGATATTCGTAGCTTCAAGGTTTTGTAAACCCTATCACTATTTAGAGTGATCGTTTTATATTGAGGCAGAAAGTTTGGTAATCTGTCTTGTTATTGATTTTGTATTACTGTTTTATAAAGAATTCTTCTTAGTATCATTGACTAGATTCCGCATAGTCTTTGATATTCATAATCAAGGTTTCTACTATAGTTGTCTTGGATTTATTCAATACAACTAAGCTTCTTACAAGCTAAGCAAGATCTATTCAAGTGGGATCAACAAGTGGTATCAGAGCTTGTTGAGAAACTTTGAATAAGAAGAACATTACATCTATACAAGATCTCATATTCAAAGAGAATATGGAGTCACAACCAGAAACTACACAAATAGTGTCTGCACTAAAACTTCCAGTACTTAAAACTGGAGACTATGGTCTCTGGAGCCTGAGAATGGAGCAATATCTTACTCACACTGATTATGCTTTTTGGGTGGTTATTATGAATGGTGATGCACCTGCTATTGCATCAGCTAGTGCTGGTACTAAAGGTCTGATTCCTCCTAAAACTGTTGAACAAAAACTCGCAAGAAAGAATGAATTGAAAGCAAAAAGCACTCTGTTGTTGGCCATTCCTGATGAGCACCTGTTGAAGTTTCATGGAATCAAGGATGCAAAGACCTTATGGGAAGAAATCAAGGCCAAGTTTGGAGGCAACAAAGAATCAAAGAAAATGCAGAAAACCGTTCTGAAGTAGCAATATGAGAATTTTGCTGCATCAAGATCTGAAGGACTAGATAAAACCTATGATAGGTTTTAGAAACTCATCAGCCAATTGGAAATTCATGGTGAAGTTATCTCTTAGGAAGATGTAAATCTGAAGTTGCTGAGAAGTCTACCATCAGCTTGGAACAATATTGCTTTAATTATGAGAAACAAATCTGATCTAGACACGTTAAGAATGGATGATTTGTACAACAATTTAAAGGTGTATGAATCTGAGATTAAAGGCCAATCAAGCTCAAGCTTAAATTCTCACAATGTGGCTTTTGTATCTTTAGAAAATACTAGCAGTACTAATGAAACAATTAATTCTGCTCAACTTAGGTTGATGATGTCATGTTTTTCTTCTTTGCTAATTAATCTAATAGTCCACAATTGGACAATGAAGATCTGGAGTAGATTGATAATGATGAACTTGAAGAGATGGATCTTAAATGTCAGATGGCCATGCTTACCATAAGGGTGAAAAGATTCTTAAAGAAGACAGGAAGGAATCTGAATTTCAATGGCAAAGAAACTGTTGGCTTTAATAAGACAAAGGTTAAATGTTACAACTGCCACATGAGAGGTCACTTTGCTAGAGAATGCAGGGTACCAAGGAATTAGGGGTATATAAATGGAGATAATCCAAGGAGGGTTGTACCAATGGAAACTCCTGCAAATGCCCTGGTTGTATAAGATGGGATAGGTGGTTATGATTGGAGCTTCCAAGCTGAAGAAGGACCCACAAACTTTGCTCTAATGGCCTATACATCTCAAAGTTCATCAAGTTCTGATTCTGAGGTACATACTTGCTCTAAAGATTGTTTAAAATCATATGAAACTCTTCAAAAATAGTATGATCAACAGCGTGAAGCTCTTAAAAATCTAATCTAGAAATTATAGGTTATCAAATGGGATTAGAATCATTAGAAGCTAGGATAGTTATTCATGAAAAGAATGAAGTTGTTTATGAAGAAGACATTGCATTTTTAAAGTATGATGTCCAAGTGAAAGATATTTCTATCAAAAACCTTAAAAATCAGTTAGAAGAAGCTTTAAAAGAGAAAGATGATTTGAAACTTAAACTAGAAAAATTTGAAGAATCATCAAAGAATCTAACTAAACTGATAAATAGTCAAATAAGTGCTAAAGACAAAGCTGGTCTTGGTTATGATAGTCAAATAAATGAGAGTGAAGTGGTTCATAGTGTGTTTAACAGTAGAGAAAGTGATGTGGATGATAGTCCAGTAAATGATAGATTCAAGACAGGTGAAGGGTTTCATGCAGTTCCCCCTCCCTACACTGGGAACTACATGCCCTCAAGACCTAACTTATCCTTTGCTGGGTTAGATGATTCTGTTTATAAGACTAAAGTGAGTGAAACTAAAAATAGTGTATCTAAGACTAGTAAGGATATTATTGAAAAGCCTAAAACTGTTAGGCCTAGTGCTCCTATCATTAAAGATTGGGACACTGATAGTAATAATGATAGTGTATTTAGACCTAAATCTGATCAGACAATACCAAAATTTACAAAAATCAAGTTTGTCAAATCTGATGAGAATGTGCAATTTGTTAATAAGTAAAACACACATAAGCATGTAGAGTATCCCAGGAAAAGTCAAAGTTCTAGGGGTAATAGAAGAAACTGGAATGAGATGATGACTCAGAAACTAGGGAATGGTTTTGAGTTTATAAAGAAAGCTTGTTTTGTGTGTGGGAGTTTCAACCATTTAATCAAAGACTGTGATTTTCATGACAAGAAAATGGTAGAAAAACAAGTGTTAAATAATAAGGGAAAGGTTACTGGTCAAAGGGGAATTAGACCAGTATGGAACAATGCTCAAAGGGTGAACCACCAAAATAAATATACTCACCCACATCCTAAAAGAAATTTTGTTCCAACAGCAGTTGTAACAAAGTCAGGACAAGTACCAGTTAATACTGCTAAGCAAAGCTCTCCAAGAGCAACAACATCAATTAGTACTGCCAGGCCTGTTAATACTGTTGCCCCTAAATCAAAAGTGAATGATGCATTACTCCAAACATATTCTTATTTTAAAGCACATTCACCAGTAAGAAGGGCTTTTAACCAAAAATCAGCAGCTAAAACTAATAATCTTAATGAAAAAGTTAAAACTGCTAGGGTTAACAATGTAACTACTGCTGGGCCAAAAGCAGTAGTTAGTGCTGCTGTGGGAAATGGGGAAAATGCTGTTAAGTCCTCAGCATGCTGGATTTGGAGACCAACAGGAAATGTTATTGACCATACCTCCAAAGACAGTGGATCATACATGTTTAAAAGATTTGACTATGTTGATCTACAAGGCAGACTCAAGTCAGTAATGGCTTGGGTCCCCAAGAGAAACTAATTCTCTCATTTTGAGTGCAGGGTAATCCACAATATACTTTACAGGATCAAGGGATTTTTGACAGTGGATGCTCTAGGCATATGACAGGAAATAAGTCCTTCCTTACAGATTATCAAGAGGTTGATGATGGATTTGTTGCATTTGCAGGAAGTCCTAAAGGAGGTAAAATTACCAGAAAAGGTAAAATTAAGACTGGGAAATTAGACTTTGAAGATGTATACTTTGTAAAGGAACTTAAGTTGAACCTTTTCTCTGTCTCACAAATGTGTGACAAGAAAAATATTGTTCTTTTCACTAAGACTAAATGTCTAGTTCTATCTCCTAATTTTAAGCTACTTGATGAAAGTCAAGTCTTTCTTAAAGTTCCCAAACAAAACAACATGTATAGTTTTAATCTAACGAATGTTGTTCCTTCAGGAGGTTTAACTTGTTTATTTGCAAAGGCTACAATAGATGAGTCTAATTTATGGCATAGGAGGCTTGGTCATAAAAACTTTAAAACAATGAACAAACATGTAAGGGGAAAACTTGTTATAGGTTTGCCTTCAAAGCTCTTTGAAAATGACCATACTTGTATTGCTTGTCAGAAGAGAAAACAACACAAAGCTTCTTGTAAGACCAAGCTTGTGAGCTCAATCAGACAACCCTTACAAATGTTGCATATAGCCTTATTTGGACCAACATCTGTAAGGAGTATCAATCACAAGACATATTGCCTTGTTGTCATTGATGACTATAGTAGGTTTAGTTGGGTTTTCTTTTTGGCCACTAAGGATGAGACTAGTGAAATACTTAAAACTTGTATTACTGGCATAGAAAACTAAATAAATCATAAGGTTAAAATCATCAGATGTGACAATGGAACTGAATTTAAAAATAATGACATGAATCAGTTATATGGGATGAAAGGGATTAAGAGGAAGTTTAGTGTAGCCAGAACTCCACAACAAAATGGAGTTGTTGAAAGAAATAATAGGACACTAATAGAGGCAGCTAGGACAATGCTAGCAGATTCATTATTACCTACTACATTTTGGGCTGAAGCAGTTAGTATTGCTTGTTATGTTCAGAATAAGGTTTTAGTAACCAAGCCTCACAACAAAACACCTTATGAACTATTACATGGTAGACCACCTAGTAAAAGTTTTATGAGACCTTTTGGGTGTCCTATGACTATTCTTAATACCTTAGATCCCCTAGGCAAATTTGATGAGTAAGCTGATGAGGGGTTCTTTGTTAGATACTCTATAAATAGCAAGGCTTTTAGGGTATTTTACACTAGAACTAGGAAAGTAAAGGAGAACATGCACATAAACTTTCTTGAAAACATAGCCAATGTTCTAGGGAGTGGACCAGATTGGCTCTTTGATATTGATTTACTCACAAACTCTATGAATTATGAGCCAGTTACTGCAAGATATCAAACTAATAAGAATGCAGGTAACTAGGATAATGGTACTCAACAATATATTCTGCTACCATTACTTTAGAATAGTCCACAGAGCTAAAAGGATGCAGTTGCCGATGATGCTGGTAAAAAGACTAATGAAGAACCAGCAAATGAGGGTGAAAGAAATGGTGAAAAGAAGGTAAGAGGAGCTTCAAATAAAGAAGATGACCAGAATGTGCACGATTTTAGAGCTGAATTGGATAATTTGCTTGTTCAACAGAAGGAAGGTTATGCTAATAGCACTAACAGAGATAGTACTGTTAGTCCATTTATTAGTGCTGCTGGGCAAAGTTTTACTAATGCTGAGGATCTTCCAACTGATCCTCTTATGCCTGATTTGGAGGATACTGGTATCTTTAATGGTGTATATGATGATGAAGATGTGGGTGCAGAGGCTGACCTCAACAACTTGGAAACAACTATGAATGTTAGTCCTATTCCTACAACCAGAATACACAAAGATCATCCTAAAGACCAAATCATTGGAGACATAAATTCAGCTACTCAAACAAGGAGAATGACTAAGATTTCTAAAGAACATGATATGGTCAGTTAAATCAAAAAGCAAAGGAGAACAAATCACAAAGATTATCAAAACTGCTTATTTGCTTGTTTTCTCTCACAAATAGTACCCAAGAAGGTGACACAAGCCTTGACAGATCCAAGCTAGATAGAGGCAATGCAAGATGAGTTGCTAAAGTTTAGATTGGAGAAGGTTTGGAGATTGGTTGACTTACCCAAAGGCAAGCATGCCATTAGAACAAAATGGGTCTATAAAAACAAGAAAGATGATAGAGGGATACTAGTTAGAAACAAGGCAAGACTGGTTGCACAAGGTTACACCTAAGAAGAAGGCATTAATTATGATGAGGTTTTTGCTCCTGTTGCTAGGATAGAAGCAATCAGGTTATTTTTGGCCTATGCATCATATATGGGGTTTATTATGTACCAGATGGATGTGAAGAGTGCCTTTTTATATGGTACTATTGAAGCAGAGGTGTATGTGTTCCAACCTCCTGGTTTTGAAGATTCATAGTTCCTTGACAAAGTTTATAAGGTAGAAAAAGCTTTATATGGTCTACATCAAGCTCCTAGAGCCTGGTATGAGACCTTGTCTACTTACTTATTGGAAAATGGATACAGAAGAGGCACTATAGATAAAATTTGTTCATCAAGAAGGACAGAGGTGATATCCTGTTAGTACAAGTGTATGTTGATGATATCATCTTTAGGTCTACAAAGAAGTCTTTATGTGTTGAATTTGAGCAGATGATGCACAAGAGATTCCAGATGAGTTCTATGGGGGAGCTCACTTTCTTCTTAGGATTGCAAGTATAACAAAAGGAGGATGGAATCTTCATTAGCCAGGACAAATATGTGGTTGATATATTGAAGAAGTTTGATTTTGTCACTGTGAAGACAACAAGCACTCCAATTGAGACTAACAAGGCACTGCTCAAGGATGAAGAAGCTAAGGATGTAGATGTTCATTTATACAGATCAATGATTGGATCATTGATGTACTTGACAGCTTCTAGGCCTGATATAATGTTTGCTGTTTGTGCTTGTGCAAGGTTCCAAGTGACTCCTAAAGTCTCACATCTTCATGCTATGAAGAGGATCTTTAGATACTTGAAAGGTCAACATAAATTAGGCCTTTGGTATTCTAGGGATTCACCATTTGACTTGGAGGCTTTTTCTGATAGTGATTATGCTGGAGCTAGCCTTAACAAGAAATCCACAACAGGAGGTTGTCAATTTCTTGGCAAAAGCTTGATTTCATGCCAATGTAAAAAAGCAAACTATTGTTGCCAACTCAACAACTGAAGCAGAATATGTTGCTGCTGCTAATTGTTGTAGACAGGTGTTGTGAATCCAAAATCAAATGCTTGATTATGGGTTCAACTTCATGAACACTAACATTTACATTGATAATGAAAGCACCATTTGTATTGTAAAGAATCCAGTATTTCATTCTAATACCAAGCACATTGAAATAAGGAACCATTTCATCAGAGATTCTTATGAGGAGAGGCTCATTCAAGTGCTTAAGATACATACAAATCACAATGTTACATATCTTCTCACAAAGGCATTTGATGTTAGCAGGTTTCATTTTCTGATTGCTAGCATTGGATTACTTAATCTCTAAAGTATTGTTAAGGGGAGGATAATTAAGATTGGATGAAAAAGAATTTATGATTAAGCAGAAGTGGGTAAAGGGTCAGGAAATCCCACTGAACCCCAACACACATCTACAACTGTATCACTATCTAATCTTGACTTAATCACTGTTCCATCACAATCTTAACCCAAAAAGACTCAAAAACCTAGGAAAGCCAAAAGGACCACTGAGATATCTCAGTCTAGTAGACCTATTCACCTTGATGCAGATGAGACTGTCTATAAGGAGTGGGAAGACATAATGGAAAGGGCTGCCACTACTGCTTCTAGCTTAGAAGCAGAGCAGGACAGTGGTAACATAAATAGGACCCAATCCATGGTAACACTTAATGAGTCTATTCCTTAGGGACCTGATTCAGGTAGTGGTCCCAGATGCAAAGATACCATATTGGGGGGTGCAAAAGCTAAAATTAGGTTTGAGGCTGCATCTAAACAGTCCAATGATCGACCTTTCTCAAGAGTTAACACATTTGGAAGTGGGGAGGACAACATGAAACTAAAGGAATTGATGGAACTTTGTACAAAATTGTCCGAAAGAATTCTTGATATAAAAACAGATAGAGTGAATTGGTAAGGAAAAGAAATAAGAGATATAGTGAGCTTAAAAATAGAAAGAGAGTTGTATGATATAAAAATAGATAGAGTGAATTGGTGAGGAAAAGAAATGAGAGATATAGTGAGATTAAAAACAAAAAAAGAGCTTATGAGAATCATAATTGATGATGGAAATGCTTTTTGGAAATAAATTGAGGTTAATACTGGTGTCTTAAAGTTAATGATGCTTAGCTTAAACTTAATGCTGCTAAGCTTAAGTTAATGTTGTTAGGCTTAATTTACTGTTGCCCGTATTAGTTTATGCTGCTAGGCATTCACTTACTGCTGTTAGGCATAAGTTAATGCTGTCAGGCATAACTTCCTACTGCTGGGTTAGTTAATACTCTTAGGCTTAACTTAATGCTGCCAGTTCAAGTTAATGCTATTGAGGGTGATTTTATAAATACTTTGATTAAGGGTTTTAATCACCCATTCGTTCGATTTTACACTTTTTTATTCTCTCTAATCATAAACCCTAACTGAATTTCATCTTTAATCATCAAAACTCATCACAATGTCGACCCCAAAGTTTGCTAAAACTCACAATTTGGTTGTGTTTTTGGAGAAACCCAAAGAAAGTAATGGGTTTGAGGAGATTATTGATTTCCTGAATGCAAGTTATGTCCATTATGCATTAATGGTTAATCCAACCATTTATACTACCTGTATTGAACAGTTCTGGGCATCTGCCAAGGCTAAGATCGTTAATGGGGAACGACAAATACAAGCCCTAGTAGACAAGAAAAAGGTAATCATCATTGAGACTAGTATAAGGAATGATCTTAAGCTGGATGATGCTGAAGGAATAGATTGTCTACCCACTGCTACAATTTTTGCAGAACTGGAAAGAATGGGGTATGCAAATCTTACTCAAAAGCTTACTTTCTATAAAGCTTATTTTTCATCCTAATGGAAATTTCTTATCCATACCATACTGTAATGCCTTAGTGCTAAGACTACAGCCTGGAATGAATTTAGTAGCACTATGGCATATGCTATCATATGTCTTGCCACAAACCAAAAATTCAACTTTTTCAAGTACATTTTTAACAATATGGTGAAGCACTTGGAGGGTGGGGTTAAATTTCTCATGTACTAAAGGTTTGTGCAAGTCTTCCTGGACAAACAAGTTGAAGGGATGGCCAGACATAAAAAGGTTTATGTTACACCTTCTCACACCAAGAAGGTGTTTGCTAATATGAAGAGATCAGGAAAGAGTTTTTCTGGAAGAGTCACACCTCTATTCCCAACAATGATGATTCAAGCTTCAGAAGATATGGGTGAAGATTCAACTCCTCCTTCTGATTCCCATTCCACACCTATTATTTCTCAACCATTATCATCTAAACCTCAAAAGAAGAAGTCAAGGAGAAAACTGATGAAAGGTAGTGGTCCTACAGAGCCTATTACTACTAAGGCTTATGTATCTACCCCTTCATATGATCCACCTCAAAGTGGTGAGGATAGTATGCAACTTTCTAAATTGATGAATTTATGTACCAGCCTACAAGAGAAAGTCCTTAATTTGGAGAAAGCAAAGGAGATTGCTAGCTTAAAGAAGAGAGTCAAGCAATTGGAAAAGAGAAGGATGTTAAGAACTCCAAGGATCAAGAGATTAAGGAAGAATGGTTCAACTAGCAGGGTAAAATCCTCTATTGATGTCAGTTTGGGTGATTAGGAGGATGCATCTAAACAGGGGAGGAAAATTGAGGATCTTGATGCTGATGCAGAAGTGACTTTGGTGGATGAGACTCAAGAGATGAATGATGACAACCTGATGTTTGATACAGGTGTGTTGGAAGAACAGGAAAAAGAAGTTTGTGAAAAGGAAGTTAGTGTTGTTGATCCAGTTACTACTGCTGGTGAAGTAGTTACTACTGCTAATGTTGAAGCTACTACTGCCAATGTTCCAACAACAACTATTGATGAGTTGACTCTGGCTCAGACTCTAATAGAAATCAAAGCAGCTAAACCCAAAACTGTTACATATGATGCTACAACAAGTACAACTACAAGACCCAAGGCTAGAGGGGTTGTAGTTCAAGAGCCAAGTGAATTCAAAATAACATCATCACCTTTACAAGCATTATAACTTCCACATGCTAAAGACAAAGGCAAGGCAATAATGGTTAAGCCTGAAAGACCTTTAAAGAAGAAAGATCAAGTTGCACTTGATGAAGAAATGGCTAGAAATCTTGAAGCTCAGATGCAAGCTGAACTTATAGAAGAAGAGAGGCTTGCAAGGCAACAGGAAGAAGAAGCCAATATAGCTTTGATTGAATCATGGAATAACACACAAGATATGATGGAGGCAGACTTTGAATTATCTTAGAGGATACAAGCAGAAGAATAGGGAGAGATAATCATTGAGGAAAGATCAAGATTGTTTGTAGAGCTCATGAACAGAAGAAAGAAGCACTTTGCAAAGCTTAGAGCTGAAGAGATAAGAAGAAAGCCACCTACCAAAGCTCAAAAGAGAAATCAAATGTCCACCTATTTGAAAAATATGGCTGGATACAAACATAGTCAGTTGAAGAGCAAAAGCTATGATGAAATCCAGAAGTTGTTTGATAAGGAGATGAAAAGAGTAAATACTTTTGTGGACATGAATTCAGAAGTAGTGAAAGGTAGTGAGACAAGAACAGAGGAAAGCTCTAAAAGAGCAGGGGATAAACTTGAGTCTGATAAGTCAAAGAAGCAGAAGATAGATGAGCATGTAGAAGCTGAAAAAGATGATGATCTAGAGGAGGAAGAAATGAAAAAGCATATGGAGATAGTTCAAGATGAAGAGGAAATAAAAATTGATGCTATACCTCTAGCCACAAAACCTCCAATGATTGTTGAATATAAGATTGATAAAGAGGGAAAGAATGGATTCTATCACTTAAGAGCTGATGGAAGTTTAAAAAGATATTCATCAATAATTAGGATGCTTCAGGGTATTGACATAGAAGACTTAGAAACTCTCTGGAAGTTGATCAAAGAAAAGTATGGAATAAACAGGCCAGTTGATGAATATGAAAGAGTGTTATGGGGTGATTTGAATGTAATGTTTGAACTCGACATAAAGAGTGAAGTATGGAGAAATCTACAAGGATACAAAGTGACTAATTGGAAGTTGTTTGATAACTGTAGAGTGCATTTTGTGAGGTTTAAAAATCTACATATCTTTATGCTAGTTGAGAAAAGATATCCCCTTACACCAATAACAATCACAAACATGCTGAACAAAAAGCTTCAAGCTGACTGTTGGAATGAGATGTGTTATCAACTACTCAAGCTCATGACAAAGCAAGAAAAGGGTCAATGAAGTGTTTGAATGCATCCTCCTGGTGATGGTGAAGACTTTTAATAAAACTTGAAGATTCATATGATGAACATCAAGTTTAGGGTAGGATTGTTAGGTTTAAAAGACTTCAAGATATTCTTAGAGTTACTACTGCTCACGTATATATTAGTGCTATCAAGCGTAACTTAGTGTTGCTGGTAATACTAATGAAAATTATGCTAAGTAGTTAGTACTGGTTATATAAAAGTTACTACTACTAGTTACTACTGTTAGTATAATTAGTACTATTAGTATAAAGTTACTGCTGCCAGTAGAAGTTAAGACTGCTCAGAGATGAAGACTGAAAATATACTAAGTAGTTACAACTGCTAGTACAAAAGTTAGTACTGGTAGTGTATGTTAGTACTGCTAGAGTAAACTTCTAAGTAGTTAATACTGCTTGTACTCAATTACAACTGCTGGGTGATTACTACTGTTGGAAGGATTATGCTGACAGAGATGAGATCAAAGACTTATCAAAGAAGAGATAAAGATTGATTGGAGAACAAGAATACTTACGAATATAAGTATTAGTTATTTGTAAAGAAGATATGTATAACTTATTTGTTTAAAAGATTAATACAACTAAGCTTCTTACAAGCTAAGCAAGATCTATTTAAGTGCTATCAACACTATGTATGTTGTCTAATGAAATGGGGGTTCAGCTTGAGAGACTAGCACATGTTTGGTGGAAACAAATACCAATTCAATACACAATAAACATAAAAGATGGTGATTAGCAGATAGAAAAGCGGTACAAGCCAAAAGATAGAAATTTGTATGTAGCCATATTAAATCGGTTCATTGTTGGTTTGTTTTTTTTAGTGCAATGATTTACTTATCTCGAAGTGGCATATCTATTCTTAAGACTTAGCGGGACATCATCCTAAGACCTAGACACGATTTAATCCGTCATAATTAAACAACTATCTCGCATAAGCATACTTAGTTTATTATAATCTATCTTATAGAATTAAAGCAGTGTGATCCTGTTAAAAACTCTAGCCCAACGAGACTTTACCCTCTTATTGTTTTGACAGGTGCTTTATATATGGTAGTCACTATTCCAATTCTTTAATCAGTTAATTAAGAGTATGATTGCTGTTAAACCACGATCTAGCTATCTAGGATATACTAACATTGATTAACAAACACGCAGATGCATTAATTAAGAACACAATCTTGTTATGAACAAGGTTTTCTTATTCATAAGACTACTAATAAACTAATAAGCACATAGATGATTCATGACTCATCTATGGAATATCTATTACTATTACAGACACACACTTTGCTATTAGACTCTCATTGGAAGTCCTCAACTGGATGGATTATCAAACTATTCACCCTACCTCTCTTTATATACTAGAGAGGCTAGGGTTTACAAGAAAACCTTAGTCAAACATATCATAATGTTGATTTTGTAACTTCCAATCATCATTAATGTTTTAGTCAAAGTTCCTACATAATCAATTAATGTTGATTTTGTAACTCCATTCCAACTTTAATGTTTTAGTCAAAAGTCCACTTATCATATTAAGTCCTTCTTGTTTCAATTATCTTCCTTTATAAGCATATGTAGTTTTTGAATCATTCAAATCTCAGGTTACCCAACAATCTTCCATATTTGTACTTACAAACAGTCTCTTATGAATGAAACAATCTTCAAAGCTTCTCCCTGACTTAAGATCTCCTTGAACATGCCACCACATAAAATATAAAGTGCAAATCACGAATCTTCTTCCCCTTTTTGTAATCATCAATAGGGTCATTCGTAGATAAGCATAACTTGTGATCATTTCCCTTAAAGTGGTACATGTAGGATGGTTAAAATGTTAACAAAATAAGTTCCCCTGAAAGTATGCTAACATCTCTGAATCTCGAGCTCAGTAGGCTCCAAGTACAGTAATTTTTATGAAGAAAAATAATGTGATAAACCGTATGTTGAAGAAGTAGAATTTTCCCAACTTGTGTTCTTATGTCTTGCACTATCCACGTGCATTCCAAAATTATACCAAGACCCAAAATATAAGTAGATCGCAAATCTCTTGACAAAATACTCAACTATATGAGACACTGAGCACTTAACAACGTAACTCCTGCAAGTGATAGCAAATGTGATGCAATTATGCACCCTAAGTTTATAGATCCACGACCACCTTTGCTAGATTCTGTCAAGTCTTTCGTCACACATTGTAAGCACGAACAAGTTACCTTCCTGCCTAAAAAGGGTTATGATTAGAACCGCATCTGTGAACTCAACTACAACATATAATAAGATATAAATCAACTCTCTTCATAATATCCCAAGTTCGTGCATAATTTTTTCTTATTCATCTATCCGAGATCCATATCCTCCCAAAAACTAATCCAAAAACAAACCACAATTCTGATTTATCAAAGCAGCAAAATCAATAAAAGTTAGGGTTTACATTCTTCAGAAATCCCTTCGAGAATAGACGGAACCAGAACATCTCTTAAATTTCTCACAAATTCGATTATAAAAACCTTGTTACATCTCTGATATCAAGAGCAACCCGCTCTGATACAAATGTTAAAACCGATCATAGCATCTAGGATATACTAACAATGATTAACAAACACGCAAGGGAATAAGTAAGAACACAATCACTTGTTTTGAACAAGGTTTTCTTATTCATAAAGACCTACTAATAAACTAATAATGCACATAGATGATTCATTGGGAACTATCTATGACTATCTATTATATTTACTTGACACACACTTTCGCTATTAGACTCTCATTGTGAAGTTCAAACTATGATGGTTATCAAACTATTTCACCCTAACCTCTATTTATATACTTAGAGAGGCTAGGGTTTCAAGAAAACCCTTAGTCAAAACATATCTTAATAGTTGATTTGTACTTACAATCATCATTAATGTTTTAGTCAAAAGTCCAAATTATCATATTAAGTTATTTTGTAAACTTCCAATCACATTTAATGTTTTAGTCAAAAAGTCCAAATATCATATTAAGTCCTTCTTGTTTCTTTTATCTTTCACTATAAGTATATGTAGTTTTGCCCGCCCCCACCCATTCTAATAATCATCATAATCTCAGAATTTTTCTTTTTTGTTTTTTTTCCCAACAATTGCTAAAACATAACAGGTCAGTTCACCGGCTTCCACGGTCTAACTAAGCTCATAATTCAAAGACAAAGACAGAATGTTATTTGTGATCCTATTGGTCCAGTAATATGAAACACGATAGGGAAAGCTATCCCAGTATCTTGATTACTTGGTCCGTATCACTAGATCCCGTTGAATGATAGGTCGCATATTCAAACATATAAACAAGTATGAGGTGATAAACGTAATTAAACAATCAACGATAAATTAAGAAATCGATTTTAAAACAAACCAAACATTGAACTTTCATTAAGATGGCATTGTAATTATACAAGCGTAATCAAACAATTAAAATCGAACGATTATGAGAGTAAAAATTACACGATGTCTTCTATGGATTCGTGATCAATGCTTGACCTTGGTGGCTGATATTCTCTTCTAAAATTCATCTTTTAGTGAGTATGGTATTAAGAATGTGATATCGCACATTGAAAACTCGTTTTTGAGTCTTCTATTTATAGTGTCTGAAAAAGACTCGATACGCCGTATCCAGCAAGGTCGATATGGCGTATTGGGCTGGATTCCTTGGAGTGCGTGCTCGTTCATAATAAATCTTTGATATCATTCCCAATTTACTTGATTTACTGTATCTTCGAATAGTTATCTTCATGGATACGGCGTATGTAGACAGCATGGATACGCCGTATTGGGAATGGGTCAAACGCGTTTTCTTGTGAAGTCTTGGCGCAGATACGCCGTATCTCTTAAGTTGGATACGGCGTATTGGTGAAATTTCAGCAATCTTTAAATGTCTTCGTTTTAGCTCTAAATTATGTGCCTTTTAGCTTGTCTTCACAAAACACTCCTGAATTACTGCATTTATCAACTTTAAAGCAATTAAGTACCAAATAATGCAATAATTATATAAAAGTGGGTAAAATAGATGGGATAAATGATATAATAAAGTAACATTATTTGATGTCATCAGTTCTCGTAGCCTCACTTTTTACTGTTTTTTCGTTGGGGGAAATGATACTCAAATGTGTTTTGAAATGATTTTTAAACTGTGTGAAATGTGGTTTGTTTTGGGGACAAGATAAGTGCTTATGACTGCTATGTGAATATTATGTGTTGCATGATTGTTTAGATCGGAAAGGTACGCCTATCCCAGTATCTGTGTGGTTATTGGATCGGAGGGGTACGCCTATCCCAGTATTTGTGTGGTTATTGGATCGGCTGGGTATGCCTACCCTGGTATGTGTGAGGTCCTGCCCTAATCTAGTGCTCCAGCTGGTAGGCCCTTTAGGTGCGTAAGTGATATATGGTGATCGACTAGTAGGATTGCTAGGTCGTTTTACATGATTAGCGAGGATGCTAAGTCATGGGTTGTTTGCATATATTCATTGTCATATTGCATTATTGTCTACTGTTTTGAAATATTGGCACGTCTTTTTGGTTTAAGGTCAAACCTACGAGCTCACCAACATTACTGTTGATGTTTTTTAGTATCATTTTCAGGTGAAGTGAAAGAAGAATAAGTTGGTGATATGTGATAGCAGACTTAGAAGATATGGGCTAATGGACCAATATTTTGGTTTGTCTAAAAGTTTCCTACTATTTCAAAGTCAAACAAAGTGAAACAGGTGTTCATCGGTTCGGTTATCGGATTGTTCAGTTTATTGATTCGGTTAAAAAAATTATGAGTATAATCGAAAATTGAACCGAACCGAATTCAAATTAGATTAAACCGAACCGAAAAACCGAAAACCGAATAAAATTTAAATTCTATTTTATATATATTTTCTAAATTTAATTATATAGGTTTTTAGAAGAAAATAAAAATTGCAAGCTTAAAAAGTGTTTTTTTTACATTAGAATAAAATTTAAATGATTTTTCATATATATGAATATATAAAAAAATGTATATATGTATCTGAATTCGGTTTTCGATTTAGATTTCCAAAACCATATTCAAAGCAAAAACCAAATATTTAATTCGCTTCGGTTCGATTTTGGCAAATTCGATTCTGTTATAAGTTTGGTTCGTTTATTCCGGTTCGGTTCAGTTTTGGTTTTCGGTTTATTTGGTTTAATAACTGAACAATGCACACCCCTACATCAAATAGCTCCAACATGGGACTTGTTGGATAACGAGAATGTATGCCCGCGCTTCGCTGTGGGGCGAGGGCTTTCGCGATTGTTTTAGACGTTGCGTTTAGTTTGTTTTCATTTGTTGATTTTGTTTGTGGTTGTTTTCTAAAATAATATACAATTAACATTTGACATCATATACAATCCTTACAATAAGTATGCTGAAAAAAATGATATGACAGAATAAAAGACTCAAGGAGAAAAGGTTTTGTGTGAATTTTTAATCCTAAACTGACAGCAAATCTCTTCTTGACTATTTCAAATGTTGTTGAAGTGTGAAGCCTGACGATATCTCGTCCATAAATAGTGCCTTTGTTGGTCCAACGATCATCTCTCCTGTTTTAAATAAAATGTTAGGCCGATCACAGCTGTATCCGGTTGCATAACTAAAAGCAACAAACGTTACCTGTTGTGAGTCTCTTTTTCTGTCCTCCAGATATTCCTCTTATCATTTGGTTTCAATGTAGTCAGTTATTATATTGTTCTCTACACCTTCCACTACGGTAGCTTGAATATTGAAAAGATCAATGAACACTAAGGGGGTATGAAAACCTATAAACGTCGCTATCGGTAATATGATATCCCCCGACTATACCTTCATGAAGAGGTCAACTCCTGGTTCTGGTTGTGGAAATATTCCAGCTTCTTTCTCTCGTCTATCAAGCTCTGTCAACAATTCTAAAACATATTAGTTATCGAGATCCAACTCCCTAACATCTCGCTGAAAAATCAAGAGTTTCCTTAACTGTCCTTTCTGCTGCATGAACATTAGTTATGCATACTCAGAAAACAAATTTAAAAAAAAGTGCAGCTTCTCACGAAAGTGAAGTTACCAACATAAACACAAAGAGGGTGTATATCTCGGCTGGCTTATGCCTTTTCTGGTTTCAGGCTTATGTTTCATAAGTTCACTTTTTGTGGCTTATTTTGAAACTTTTTAGCTTATATAAGCTTATTATATCACAATAAGCTTATCTAAGCCAAAAAGTTTAAAAATAAGCCAAAAAGTTTAAAAGTAAGCCACAAAAACCGAGGTTATGAAACATAAGCCCGAAACCAAACAAATCATAAGCCAAAACAAACACCCTATTTTGGTTCCAACTTCAAATTGACTTAGTCATTTTCACTCAGTTAATAAACACACATAAATAAATATTATACAATTGATGTGTCGTCGTGTAGGTTGTTATTTTATGTATCAAGTTTTATTATTTATATTTTGCCGACTATACCTAAAACAACACTAACGGGCAGTGTACCCGATCAGATGTAGCTTCGTTGGTAAGTAGGGTGTCGATCACTAAGAGCGAGAGCGTTATATCTTAATTATTAGTATTTTAATTAACTAAGTTAGTACTAAATTAATCTAATCTATGATGTACCTAAGTTAACCTTAAAACTAATGGATTAGGGGGGTTTTCAATCTGAGAGACTGGCATAGTTTTGAGTTATCTAACCTAGGGTTTTGATGACAAGTAAAGCGATTAAACAACATAATAGTGATCAAAACTAAATAAGAGGAGCGGTCAAACACTAATGTAAGGAAAACATATCAACCATGAATAATCTGATAAAATGCAGGTTTGTTTATTTAGTGCAATGAGTGCTTATCTCGAGGTGGCATATCATTCCTAGATTTAGGCGGTACTTCTTCCTAAAACCTAGACACGCTAATTCTATCACAATTAAATGCATCCGCATAAAGCATCCTATTTAATTGATTGATATTCTATCTTGGAGAATAATAATGGGGATCTTATGACCCTAGCTCATCGAGACTTTACCCACTTACTGCTTAACGGCTCTTTATATACTAGTAGTCCACTATTCGAGTCTTTACAAAAGGAAGTAGAACATTATACTGGGTCACCTGCTAGAACAACTTATTCCCATAAATAATTAGTAAAGATAGGTCAATATTTGTGATCCTATGATTCTAGATATATAAATTGCGGATATGGAGAGCTATCTCGAACTCTTAGCCTACGCCCAAACAATATCGAAGTTGCAGCGCATTAAATATGTAGGACTAGACCCAGTTGAATGATAGGTCGCATACTTAAGCACATAAACAAGTATAAATTATTAAACAATAATAGTAACATGAACGATTAATTAAGCAAATTTCGGGATTTTTATAAATAAACACAAACATTTAAACCTTCATAAAACATCGGCTAGATACCTAAAGGTATCAGCCGATAGTCATTGTAAAAATACACACGGTTTCATATATGAACGATTAAAGAAAAGAAACCTTAACCGAACACGTATTTGGTTGTGCGAAGATTACAAGAGTTTTCCTATGATCTTGAGGCTCTTTTCTGACCTTCTATGCTCCTTTTTCGTCTATTAGTCGACTTGGTGGTTTAAGGCTTCACTTGTATACCTAAAACTGAGTTTAGGGTCTTGTATTTATAGAGTCTGGAAATTGATCGATACGCCGTATTGGGCAATGTGGGATACGACGTATTGAGGATTTCTTAGAGTAAGGACCACGATTGATATCTTTTAGAATCTTCCAATGTTTGACCTTTGATACGACGTATTAAGTCATCCGGATATGGTGTATTGGGTCTTTAATTCTTCATGGTTATTTGGGAAATGCAGGCACATATACGTCGTATCTTCTTGATGCATACGGCGTATTGGTGTAAAACCAGTTGGTTCTTCTTCATTGACCAAAGTATTATATACGGCGTATCGTTGATGTGGATACGGCGTATTCTTCAAAGTCAGGCAATGGTCTTTTAATTCGTCAAAGTCTTGGATACGTCGTATAGGTCTAGAATAATACGGCGTATTGGCTGTCAGATCAGTAGACTTTCTCGAACTCTTCATTTAAGCTCCAAAATGCGTGCCTTTTAGTATAACTTCACCAATTACTCCATAATTAATGCAAATAATAACTTTAAGTAATTAAGTACCAATTCATGCAATAATTATACAAAAATGGGTAAAAAATATATATGGGATAAATGATGCTATAAAAGTGACGTTATTTGATGTCATCAAATATCCCCCTACTTGAATCCTACTTGTCCTCAAGTAGACTTTAGAAAATTTATGAAAATGTATCCTAACCGTAGTCAAGGATTTTTTCGTTAAGCATTTATTCAATCAATTACTAGTACACAACCAAACACCTCACGAAATAGGGAAATGAAAACTCTCAATTCGCTCAACTAATATATGTTGTAACATTTAACTAATTCGCTTAATTGCTCAGTCGTGACGAGTATTCTATCATAGGCTTGGCAAGGATACACATCTCCACCACTAAAGCTAAGGAGTAACAAGTTTATAAAGGTAAATTGGGTTTAAAAGGCTTAAAGGGTTTGATCACTCTTTCCAATCTCTACCGATACCAATATTCCAGAAAAGGTGACAAAATCACACATACACACCCATAACGATGGGATAGACACATATGACTGCATTCGAACCTTAACTCGAATAAAAAAAAAAAGAAAAGAATAGGTCTAGTAGTCTTTACAAAGTCGTAAACCAGCAAGGGCGACAAACCACATATACACATCCATAATGATGGAATAGACATACATGATTGCATTCAATTCCCTCACTCGAGTAAAACCAAGGGTTAGGACGAAGAGTGATATAGGGTATGGATCTTCTAATCTTTTCACCAAAAAGTAATAAACCAACAAGGCGGACAAAATCACACATACATGGCCGTAACGATGGAATAGACATATGTGATTGCTCGCATCCTCATTCGAATAAGACCTAAGGGTTAGGGATTAGGAAAGGGAAATAATTGTTGTTAAATAAAAACAAAACAAATAGATTAAGTCCAAACAAATAAGGTACAAGTTGCTAGATACTTTCCCAACCGTTCCCATGATAAAGACACAAATCGTGGACTACCCCATGTTTAGAAGACACGAAACAGACTCGAAAAATGTCTTCGATCAAAGATAAATGAAAACAACCCTTAGTTGGCATTCCCATAACGGTCAACTCCTAATCATCCATACTATACATACTTTTACAAAAATTAGTGGCGATATCTACCACTTTATACAAAACTTTACATCGTTGATTTATAATATGTATCAACGAATAATCGATCCTTCAAATAATAATATCGGTTTAAGCTTAAATGAACCGACTATCTACTTCTCCAAACTTCATCCTCTTTTTTTTGTTGCGATTTTCTAATTTTTTTAAACATAAATGATACACTACGAATCTCGGTGTAATATCACCATCTTCACGATCATAATAACTCCGGATAATTTATTCCATAACTCTTCGTACTCGGATATATCAATAACTAGTTGCATGGCCCGCCCGATGGGCGGGCTTGTTTTATGAATGTTGTTTACTAAAATTTAAGTAAAGGTAAATCAATTATATATCAAAATATTTATTGAATGCATTAACAACATGCAAGAAATGAATGTTCATCCGATAAGAGAAAATAAAAGTTAATAAATTATCCGCAAAAACAAAGTATATGTTGTGTATTTACCATCTTTAACACAACAAAAAATCTTCAAACTTTATAGTAAAAACTACATATTCCTTGCATCACAATTCAAGAAGTCGACAACCATCTTTAAGAGAAAATCTCAAGCATCATCTTAACCGTTTTTTCACACACCCGAAATATTATAAGTCTTACAAAGAAGTTGCATCTTAAGAGATTCTAACTCATTGGTATTCAATGAGTCAATCTCCTCACCACAATAATTCCTGAAAGTTAAAGAAATTTAAACCGAGTTCACGATATGCTCGAGATGTAGAAAATATAAAAAAATCTAAAACACTTATCTTATAGTAAAGAAAAAAACATTGGCATAGAAGTTATATCACATGGTTTCCTATTGTTCTAAAAAAATTACTTGACCCAGACGTGTATGAGTTTAAACACAGCCAAATCAACATATTCATTAATCAATATGTTCAAAATGACACATGTGAGTAACCTTCATTGCTCAACATCATATTATGTAAGAAGTTAAGCATATAAGCAAATAAGCAGTTATAATAAGTAACCTCAAAATGTTTATTTAGAATAGCTTCTTTAACCATAATAAACGGATACACAGTTTATTTAGCTCCCTTTCACATTATCGGCATTCGTAGTTCCACCTTATCTCGTCCAAGTGAGTGACTCGTGAAAAGCATGGGCACATTTAAAGCACCAAATAGCTGAGCCGCGACAGCAACATTTGCATAATGACCATGTATAGTGACGCGACTAATAAAAGAGAAAAAGTATAATTAACAAAACGTACATAATAAAATTTAAAAAAGATGAAACTCAAGAGAGATATTCAAGTTTCCAAGACCATAGCCGCAATGATGATGTCCTCTTTTCGCCAACACAAACCCGTCATCTACTTTATCATTAAAACCTCCTCATCAGCAACCTACAATATGCAACAGAAAATGGAAACTTAGGAAGGAAGTAAGTATCGACTGTAGATACAACAATAACCACTAATAACGACTCCATTGACTGTCATTACTTTCATATTAAGCAATGAATTTATAAGCCCATATTGAGTTAAATAGTAACAAAATATTACATCTAGTAGAATTCCATCAATGACACAAAAGCAACAATTTTTTATAGTAATGTAACTAATGTCATTATACATATCCAACTTCTTACATACAGTATATACCTTGACAAATTTGCAGAACTTGTGTGACTTAGCATTAGTAGATGGTATGCTTTCAAAACCAAAAAAAACACTTCTCATGCTCTCAATGACATCAAAATTGGACCACCTACAGAATTGAACACAAAAGGATAAGAATTTAAGCATTTATCAATATGATAAAGGACAAAAAGCCACCAATACATATGATTTTGTTGTATATATTTAATCATAGCGACGATTCATAAAGAAATCAAATGTTAAAGGATAGGACTTATAGCAAAATGCCAAATGCTACAACCTGGTACTATACCCTGACTTCTTGTTGCTTTGATGAGGCAGAAGATGAACACACAATAAAGGATGATGTTGTGGTGGCTATAGAGGACATTTTAGCTAGCTTAGCTAGAATGGGTATCCTTCCAAGAATTCGCTATCTATTAGAGGTAAGCCTTATTTTTGGAATCCATGTTTCGTTCTTTGTCATATTAGTATGAAAATCATGAATAACTTAGATACTTCATATTATTTAACCACATTAAGTCAACGTGCTAGCGAGCTGGTATTTTTGATCAAACATATTTTTAAATTTAGAAATGTTAAATGTGGAGTAGAACATATATCGAACCTCATTTTCTAGTGACTCACATGTGCTGTACATTTTTAATCTAACCTTTCGGCAGCTTTGGAAGAATGCCTAATTTCTGTATTGGGTGCAATAGCAAGGCATTCCCCTACATGCGCAGAAGCAATCGTCAAGTGTGAGAGGCTACTTCAAGTTATTATCCACAAGTTCACTACAAAAAAACCAAATGGGGGTCGATTATTCAAAGATAAAGTCTATTATCCTCATGAAGGTATGTAATTATTTTTATTTAATAGTAAAACCAAACAATTCTAACTCTCACTATATTGTTACAGGTACTTGCGCATTCTCTCCTGATAACTTTTTGAATGTTGAAAAAGAAAAGTTCAAACTATTATCAGCCTTGCTAGTTGAACAGCTACATTTGTGTAAGGTCGGCATTCAATATGGGTATTGTGTATCATACTTTTCAGACATGTTCCCTTTTCTCTACAACTCACGCTAATGTCAAATTATTAACATGTTCAAAACAATGAAAACAAGAATCAAGCCATGGATCCAATTTATTTCCTGCTCTTCTAATCATCTGCATAAATTTACGTCATGTCAGTATATCATGCTCTACAGCTGCTGGTTATATGCAAAGTATATACAACATTGAGCAACTTACATTGAGGTCAACTCAAAGCATTTATGATATTCACCACATTGATGGTAATATTCAACTTTGCATGCCAAAAGATCAGTGTTGTTTTTTAGTGTACAAACCAAGGACTGATTTGATGGTTTAATGCTGATATCTTCTTTCTCAAGTTCATTGAACTTCGCTACCACGACACTTGCTTTATCGTACTGAACATCTAAAATCCAAGAAAGCTGGCCCTTGAACCATTTTTTCATTTAGTCCCTCTATGACTATTTAAGTCCTTTTTAATGTGAATAGACATAACCAAAAGTCTCATTCTAAGTCAAGCTTGTATCATTGTTTATGTATGGTAATTTTGTCACACCTGCAGCAAAAACGCTCTTTCTGTTATCTACCACAAGTTTAAAGAAAGGGGTTTACATCATCCATGATATCTTCCAGCAGCTTTACCAATCTGAAAATAGGAGGAAAAAAACTTATAAATTTATGAAAAAGACATGAAATAACGAAGATAAGAAAGATGAGATGCTTACTTATTATACTTCTGATTCTCGGTCATAATTTCCACATGCTGGTGAATTGAATGGTTAGCTTTCAAGTCTGAAGAACCAATGACCACCTGTATATAGTTTAAGTACCAATATGTCAACACCATGTCCTAAAGAAAATGCATTCACTCGTATACGTAATAAAAGTGATTCATCAATTGACCCCCAAGATTTAAATAAGATAGTTATACAATATAATTATAGTAGTTTAAGTCTACAAAGATCAGTAACCAAATAGAAAGGGCGCTTACTTTGTATGGGTTATAAAGACACTGTTTTGAAAGTAGCTCAACTTCCTTTGGCCATCACCATCTACTGAAATATTTATCATGGGCATGTGGGGATCAAGATTACTCTTCAAACCAATACTAAATTTTGATTCAGTAGCAACCAGGCATCACATATCATTTTAAAACTACTTATCTGATGTAAATGCATCTTCCCAAAATAGTTACTTATCTACTGGAAAGTGTTTTAGCCGACAAACAACCCTTTTTAAAACAAAATCTGCCCACTAATAACTATACACAAACTGTAGTTATTTATATCTAGTTTTTTTAAAGTTCTTATAAAACCAACTATGTGTTGCTTGAACATATGAAACTGATAGTCTGACCCGCAGATAATCAGTTTTACAACACCCATTAAACATTTAACATGTAGACATGCATGACCATAATTGACATTTATATACACAATAAATCAAGTACTGACCTTAAAACATGCATGCCTTCAAGAGCTTCAACCTTTTTGGGAATTGCAGAAGATCTGCAAATATAAAAACAAAATAAAGTTGCAGCTATTAGAAGATAGAGATGACAGACATTGTAGAAACTACAAAGCAAAGTAACATACTTCTGCCCATGGGGTCCATATCCAAGCTCACCAGACTGAGCATGCCCCCAACTTATGCATGAGCTATCAACATTTTATTATTATTACCGCTTGATCAGAAGTTAGAAGATGGATATGTGGACTTGTTTTGGCTACATCCACCTCTGAAGGGGCGACAAAACTAGGAATACTCTGGAATGCCTCATGGCGTTAAATTCATGCAACAAAGAATACCCACTACTGTCATAAAATACGACGGTTTCTCTCATGTTGACCATATTAAGGGTACCATATCAATACCTTTGATCCGTTGTATCTGGTTTTACAGCACGAACACTCTTGACTGCCTTTTCTTCATTCTTATTCATAGTGATGTCTGAAAATAGGGGAAACCCGCAAACTACCGTCGCTTTGTCCGCCATCTAATAACGCCTAAATTATACATGTTTTCGGTGGCGTTATTTGCATTTATTTGATCATTTCTCATGAACTTTCAGTACTTAATCAAGTATATTTTCTATTATATGTTCTAGGTATGTGTCGTGGGAGAAAATGAAAGAATACACGAAGATAAGAAGCTTAAACGAAGAAGTAAACACAAGATAAAAATCCCCCGACACTTGTCCACTGTTTTGGCCATAACTAGAGCATACGAACTCGGATTGAGTTGATTCAAGCGGCCACGGAAAGAGAATTCAATTATCTACCTTTTTGGAAAAGGCCACTTGCTGAAAATACCAAAAGTGTGCCGCACTTGCCCAAAAACCGGCGCACTTTCTGTCTAATCAGCCTTGTTCACTGTTTTGATCATAACTCGGTTATACGAACTCCATTTTAGTTGATTCAAGCGGTCACGCGAAGATAATTCAGTTATTTACAACCACACGAAAAAACCAAGTGCTGGAAATGCCAAATGTGTGGCGCACTGGTAAAAAAGTGTGGCGCACTTTTTCCATCAGAACTGAAAAGTCGGGCATTTAATGAAGACATCATTTACACCTCAAGTGCGCCACACTTATTTGTAAGTGCGCCGCACTTAGCCCCTAAAACAGCCTATATAAGGCCCATTTGCCTCTCATATCTTACACAACTCTCACACACAATCCCCCATTCGTTTGGAACCCTTAGAAGGGGGGTGTTTGGTTAGTGAAGGCCTATGAGAAACCTTTGATCCAAACCACCTTGATAACACAAATCATCACCACCATTAGAATTAAAGTTCTTGAAGAAGTTGGATAGTCTTGGTTGAAGTTCATCATTGTTCTTAGGTTTTGATCCATCAAAGAAGCATAGTTGTAGTGTTATTTCAAATCTATAAGCGATTGTGACGGAATTGTTTTAGTTTCTTGATATTTTGCTTCGATTTAAATAAAGTGTTCTTGGGAAAAGTCTTGGAATATCACCATGCTTTGCTCTGGGAATTGGTTATGGATCTTGTTACTCTTTTGTATATATCTTTGTTTAATCCATTGATGATTGTTATTTGTTTTGGTACTTTGATCATGGAGTAGTATCTTGTGTTTTGTTTGGGCATAATAAGAGTCTAAGATTCAACTTGATGATATACCATTAATGTTGTTGATCTACTAGAAATGGTATAACTCAAAAGGTAATCTGCATGAGATAATTGCCAACATGTGCAACTCTTAGCCATTATGGGGCACAAGGCAATATAATCCAGAATTATAATGTCAAGTAGCATGTTTCACCCCATCTTGTGCCTCGGGTCGAAGGTCTGACCAACCATACTCGATATAAGTCGTCCAATACAAAATCTGTAATTTTACAGTCTCAGGTCTGACCATACGATTGTTATATTACCTTGTTTTGCAAATTCACCTAAGACTGTCTTAGAGTAAAAGAACAAACTCAAGTGATTTCATACTTGGATGGCAACTGACTTAACTTTTAAGGGTATAAATTGATAAAACAGTGTTACCAAAATTTGTGTATAAGGAAGCATGCATACAACCTTATGACACTAGTTAATTTTAAAACCTTTCCATTTTTGTTTGTTTTAAAATCTTTCTATAAATCCCTCAATTTTATAAATTTTCATGCCATTTATAAAATTAGGGTTGCCATTTATTTACAATATTTCTAAGTATAAGAAATCTTACTACGGATAAGGTTAATTCCCCACGGGAAATAATCAAACCCTAGTAACGATTAACGACATACTTAAAATACTGTTAAAACCGTTTATGTAAATATTGTGTATTCTTGCATGTTCCGTCGCGGGTTCCCTTGCGGAAACCACTAAACCCCTGCGTTATAGAACGTTTTGCAAGAAAATTACAAAATTTACGTATAGTCCATGATTTTGCAAAGTGTATGTATCAATATACACACAATAAAAATCATGTACTTTTAGTCCATATTAATTTTGAAAATCGTTTTTGCATAATTATATAAAATTGCGATAAATATAAAACATGTAAAACATATTAAACAAAATTAATCATACTAAACTAGAATCAGTTATGCAGTTAATTCAACAAAGGGTCTTCCCGAATATTGCAATTAAATAATTCACATAACAAATTCTCATGCATATAAATATTTAAGCTTACTAAACCATGGGTTACATGCACGTAATCCATGGTTGACAATTTATTAAACAAGATAAATAAGCAACAAATATTTATAGCAAATCTAAAACGTAAATAAAACAATTTTTAAACATTTTAGAAGATCATGTAAAATATATCCTATATATTATTACCATAATTATGTGACCAATTTTAAGCAAGATTATTTCTATAAATAATTTCCTAAAATAAATTTTCACATAAAGGCAATAATTACACATATATAGGCAGCAGATTTTACATCTATTTATGTTTTTTTATGTAATTAATATACTATATGACTTGGCTCGTGATGCCACTGCTGGAAATTGTTATCTAATAACAAATAATATTACAATTAATATTCTACGAGCTACGCAGCGGATCTATTCGTATAGCATATATAATTAACACATAAACATAAATAAGGAAACATACCATTAGCAATCAAGCTAGTGACGAACGCGGAACTTGAAGTACACGCACGTGTGTAATAAATGTGCTTTACCGAAAACTACTTCTAGTTACTAAAGGAAGTAACCTCCACGAAGTTCATACACTACACGTCTAGTAGTATCACCTGAATGCTAGTTCTTGACCAACGAATATGATAACACTAATAAAATCGAACCAAAAACCCTTAGGGTTTTGTAGTCTGCGATTGAACACAAGAGAGGAGAGACAAGGTTTGAGAATTATAAGCTCTAGGATCCTCCTTATATAGGGATGAGTTTAGGGTTTACCTAAAATACATTCCTTATAGGAAAAGATAGCTTAATGCCCAATCCAACCCCCTCTTAGGTCTAGATCCGGTCGAACACAAGTCAAATACCCCTCGGGTTGACTTTTTGGCTTTTCTAATTATTTATGGTTAATTACATTTAATTACCCATCAATTAAAAAGCCTTATTAGTTAGTTATAATTAATTAACTAATTAACGACCGTTAGTGTTCATTCGTCAAATCATATATTAATATAAATAATAAATATACAATTATATTATTATTAACATTAATAGAATGATACCTAAATGTATAACGTGTGTGACCCTGTAGGCTCACGTATTTCTAGCCGTATAAATATTCGTATGACATGAGCACAAACCCAACAGCTCCCACTTGCGAATGTCTCATTCATATTATATAACATACTAACATTGACAAATAGTCTAGCAACATCATCAATGCTCTTAGAAATACTTGAGTTTGCAGTTTTTTTGAAAACAACTCAGCCTTCTATGGATTTAGTTAGTCCTATCCCTTTATTTTAGATACATGTTAAATATGGATATGGATCAATAGTCATTCTACAATTTAACGATTCTGTTTCTCGCATCTGTACTGATTCAGATCACCAAATGTAAAAAGAATCATCTTAACTACATGCTGGGCACGGCCATGCAAATATCTGATCAAACCAGCGAGGGGCCCAGTAAGTATCTTACTCCCAAACACGTGGATAAACAAATTCTATTTTGACTATAAGTGTCCATCAAGTGTCCATCATGTACTTCAAAACACTTCTGAAAATAGCCCTTATAACTACCTTTTGACAGACTAGCGATAGGCTTATAATCAAGAAATGTTATCCATACATGCAAAACCTGCTTGCATCTTAAGTCTAAGGATAAACATAACTTTCACCATGTGTGTAATGCACCAATGATGCCGATCCATAAAATGATTATCACACGGTGGGGATCCAATATTCAACCACATTGAATAACATGCGAAGCTGGCAGACAAAATCTTTACGTATTCTCTGGAATACCACCAGTCACTCACATTTACCTTAACTTAACAATATTCCCATATTGTTAACTCATAATAGACATAAATTTTAGAATGCGATAAGTCATTCACGGATTTAAACATGCAAATATAGGACACAATTATTATAACAAATGAAAACAAGATACCATGTATATTAATTCATTCAAACCAAAATAAAAATCGTTTAATATCCCTTATCCAAATGCTAACTAATACATCAAAGATATATATGAGACTACTAGCAGGAACAATCCCAATCAACATAGCATGCTCAAAGTGCTTATTGAGTGACATTGGTTTTGTAAACGGATCAGCTATGTTGTCATCTGTGTGAACTTTCTTATGTACAATTTCACCTCGTTGAATTACTTCATGAATGTACTGATATTTCCTTTGAAAATTTCTAGCTCCCTTTAATATTTCGGGATCTTCGGCGATAGCTAATGCAGGCTCATTATCACATGGCATCTCCATAGGTCTTTTATTCGATGGCATGACATCTCCAAGCCCATCAATAAATTTCCTCATCTACATAGCTTCCATTGATGCTTCAGTTGCATCAATGTACTCATCTTCTATAGAAGACATAGCATTAGTGCTTTGCTTGGCACTCTTCTAGTCTACGAATCCACCATTAAGTACGAACACATATCCCGTTTGAGATTTTGTATCGTCCTTGTCAGTTTAAAAATTTGCATCAGCATAACAGATACTTTTAACTCATCTTTAGGTTTAGCCTCATACACAAGAACCATATCTTCTAGTCTACGAATCCACCATTAAGAATAGTTTTCACTACAGTCCAGTAAATCTCACCAGGATTTTGCTGAAAACGACTACACAAATTTTGCGCAAAGGCAACATCAGGTCTAGTACATCTAACCGCATACATTATTGAACCTATAGCTGAAGCGTAAGGAACTCTCTGCATACGTTGTACCTCAGTAGGTGTTTTTCACCTTGTGACTTTCTATAGTCAGGATTTTCCATCATTAGAGTATACCTCTTATTGGAGTTTTCCATTCTAAATTTCTTTAGAATTTTCTCTAGATAAGCACTTTGACTAAAAGCAATCAACCGCTTAGATCTATTACGTATGATCTTGATTCCAAGAATATATGCAGTTTCTCTTAAGTCTTTCATAGAAAAGCACTTACAAAGCCAAGATTTTACTTCTTGCAGCATTGCAATGCTATTTCTCATG